>VXAU01001352.1:980595-1174616 GCA_013399695.1 Formicarius rufipectus | reverse complement strand
ACCACCCCTGCCCTCAGACAAATTAGTAGGGATGCCAACCTGCTAAAGGACACAATTAAAGAACACCTCCCCCTGTGCATTTGTCCCTGAGGGATGATTTACTGCCAGGGCATACCCTTTGTGACTTCTTGTAATATGTTTTCTTAGTTTTCACGCTTCTCTCAAGACTTGAAATTTAATAGCTATTCCAGCAAAGAGAGTTCTTGCTCCCTTGCCCTGCCTCGCTCCCCCTCTCTTTTCAGCATGTTATCTTTGTCCCTTGCCCAGATGAAGTGAGCCGATTAAAATTTATGTGCATTGTCACCGAGGTGCTGTTTTAACTGCACAAATGTGTCACAAGGCTGTTGCACCACTCAAGCCCACCCCACTCAGGTGACCCTGCTAATCTCAAACTGCAGCCCTTGTCAGGTGATGACTGCTGAGGGGTCCCCTTACAAGCTGCATCACATCATGGTTTTGTGGCTCTCTGTGCGTGCCTGGTGGTGTAAAGTTCTCCTGTGTTGCACTTGGATGCCTCAACATCCACCAGGAGGAAGCAGGTGGAGCAGTCCAGTGGCCTCTACACAGCATGCATATATTCTCAGTACAACATATATTTTTGCCTACATGTTTTAAGTGCCATATTTCCCATTCTCTTTCCTTAAAAGCCCCAAAGTTGACTGACTGTGGAGAGTCAGCTGCATTCCTGTGTCACCTCAGGATTTCATTGTATATTTTTGTATAGCTATATAGTTTCTTGCATTCTGAAGTACATTCTGACAGCTTCTAACCTCTGTGACACATTCCTGGATCTGTGTCATGGGGAAGAAAATAACTAAAACATCTTGCCTGAAACTCGTGTACCAAAACCAGGATAATAAGATATCATTTCAGTCAAAACAAGAAAGGAGGCCCAGAAACCTTGGAGAAACACCAAAAAGAAGATGTAATGTGAAGATGAAGTACAAAGGGTCCTGAGACCTCTGACTCAGGTTCAGAGATGGTGAGTTGGGGGGCAGATCGGGGGATGNACACACACACACACAGAGTCTCAGGCGTTGGAGGTGTCTGGGGCTGAGGATTACAGAAGTTCCAATTGGCTCCCCCTGTCAAAATTACAGCTGCACAAAAGATGGTACAGCGTATCAGCCCAGGGCTCAAAAGGACATTTTCCGGTTCTCAAGAACGAAGCAGGTCTTGAGAAAATGCAGCTGTGCTGTGAGCAGCCAGCTCTGCTGGCCCAGCCACGGCCCGNCCTTGCCCAGATGAAGTGAGCCGATTAAAATTTATGTGCATTGTCACCGAGGTGCTGTTTTAACTGCACAAATGTGTCACAAGGCTGTTGCACCACTCAAGCCCACCCCACTCAGGTGACCCTGCTAATCTCAAACTGCAGCCCTTGTCAGGTGATGACTGCTGAGGGGTCCCCTTACAAGCTGCATCACATCATGGTTTTGTGGCTCTCTGTGCGTGCCTGGTGGTGTAAAGTTCTCCTGTGTTGCACTTGGATGCCTCAACATCCACCAGGAGGAAGCAGGTGGAGCAGTCCAGTGGCCTCTACACAGCATGCATATATTCTCAGTACAACATATATTTTTGCCTACATGTTTTAAGTGCCATATTTCCCATTCTCTTTCCTTAAAAGCCCCAAAGTTGACTGACTGTGGAGAGTCAGCTGCATTCCTGTGTCACCTCAGGATTTCATTGTATATTTTTGTATAGCTATATAGTTTCTTGCATTCTGAAGTACATTCTGACAGCTTCTAACCTCTGTGACACATTCCTGGATCTGTGTCATGGGGAAGAAAATAACTAAAACATCTTGCCTGAAACTCGTGTACCAAAACCAGGATAATAAGATATCATTTCAGTCAAAACAAGAAAGGAGGCCCAGAAACCTTGGAGAAACACCAAAAAGAAGATGTAATGTGAAGATGAAGTACAAAGGGTCCTGAGACCTCTGACTCAGGTTCAGAGATGGTGAGTTGGGGGGCAGATCGGGGGATGGGCAGTTATTAGATTGGATGTAACCTTTAGACAGAGGAATTAAGTATGTTATGAGATTGGTAAAAGCTCAGCAGGTCTGGTGCTCTTTGGCTCATCTCCAGCACATCCCTGCACTAGGGGGGAGCTCTCCCCTTGCCTCCTTGGTGAGCCATGAAGAACCTCAAGTCCTGCAGGAAGAATACGAGGGCAGTGTTGAGGGAAGGGCTCATGTCTCTCTGTATGCTTTCTATGCTTTGTGCCTATAAACCCCTGCAAGTAAAGGACTCCTCTCCACCTTACCCAGACAAGGTTGTCTTGGAAAGATTTTTTCCACAGAATTTCAGGCAACACCTGGGTTAGCAGCTCCTGCAGAGATACACCCTCATTACATGGTCCTGCTGTTGCACACACTGCTAGTGCATGAGAGCAACACAACTTCCTTTTGCAAAGGCTCAATACTTCAGCTACAAGTCATGCTGAGGTCCTCCAGAACTATTAAGCAAATGTAATTATATTTTTCATTAGGAAAGGCAGCTAAACTATTGATCTGAAATTCCCATTTTGATCTCTGGACAAATGGCAGCAGTGATCCTGCTGATCATTCACTAGGCTGCTCAAAACCATTAGTCTGATTGCCTTCTACAACTTCTTTTCTGTACAGTAAGTTTTAAAGGAAATCTTTGTCATTTCCAGACATGGGACTTGTAAATTTTGTGTTCTTCCCTTGATGTCTGTTTAGGTCCAAAAATCTTTCTTCTAAACATTTTCTTTGCAAACTACTGCCATTCCTGGTGTTGTATTCTGCCAAGACTAACCACTATTAATTCCTTCTCCATCAATAGTACCAATTATGCTGCTAAAACAGAAAAGAAAAAAAAAAAAATCACCCTTCTTCCACACCCATCTAATCATGTTCTTCTCTTCAAATCCTGCTTTGGCTTTTCTAATACTTGGAGAACTTTTCTCACACTTCCATGATAATCCCCACTTCTTCATGTATCCCACTTCTGCCTTATTTGTGCTCTCTGCCCACTTGCCTAAAATTGCTCTTTTTGATCCTTCTGGTGTTTTTCTGATATTGCTCCTGCCTCTCATTCCAACCATGGGTAGCAGTAAAGCATAAGGATACCACTAGACAGTCTGTGCCACCTCCGACAAGGCACTTTATTTTTCACTCTAGCTTGACTCCCTCTGGAAAGCAGATGAGAGCAGCTGTTCTCCAAGCCAGTGCTGATGAGGTACCTTATCAATGATCTTTGTCTGCTTGGTCCATTTATAAAAGTCTTCACATTTATATATCAAGGTACATTGCCAGGTACAATGAAACCTTCAGTGTCAGTCAGTACTACTGTACCATATCTATAACATCAATCTCATGGAAATTATTATTTTTCCTGTGCCCTGAGGGTGGAAAACACTGCATTAGTGCCAACAGGGTGCTTTGTTTGCTTTTGGTCAGGGCTGCTCTGAAGCAGGAGTAGCAGTAAAATGTGTTGAATAAATCACTTACCAGGAATTGTTCACTCAGATCCAGCATTATTACTGGAATCAAATGCACACCAATAAATATAGTCAAACATTTACAGTCTTTATTTCAATTTATGTATTCTGGATTACTCTCAAAATATTCTCAAGTTCATACCATTGTGTTTTACAGTAGCTATGTTGCATGAAGCATACTTTAAGTAGACTCCATAATACAGCAACAGGATTTTTCATGAGTGATACTGAGAGCATATTGCACAAGACATATATTTTTCTTCCCCCCCCCCCAAAAAAAAAAAGATTATTCTGAATAACAAAGCTCTTGGAAACACTTGGAAATGAGGGGTATTTTCTAGTGCTGCTAGCTCATTTCAAAATCAACTTGAAAAACATAAGCTGACATTCTTCTGTATCATTTTTCTTTCTGTTTTCCGAGGAGATAGAGGATTAAATCTGATGCTTATTGAATTTATAGATTATTAACACTAGTTATATCCACAGACCATGCTTCCAGATTCCTCTGCCACCTTTTTTTTTTTTAAACTTTGTGTATAAATTGAGTTCTCATGGAAGCAAGGAGGGGAAAAACCTGATATCACTGACTCAAGTCAATGTAGTAGAAGCAGATGCTGTGCTAGCTTCTACTCAAATCTTTGCCAGTACTTCTGACTCAGTTTCTTATATCCTCTCCTGTACCAAGTTTTATCTCTTTCCTGATTGCATCAACAATTGTCTTCCAGTCCAAATCATGTAGGAGAACTCTGTAGTTTGCCAAATGTCCTGTTCAAATTAAAATAACTACTTCAAAAAAGGCAAGTTATAAAGGCCAAACCCCTCAGTCTTCTCCAAGATCTGCTAGAAGGGACCGCAAAGCAGAAGCACATCAACAGTGGTGCTCATTTAGCAGGGTTGCCCCCGTTGTTTAGACTTGTGCTGTGTGTTTCCACAGAGAAGACCTTTTGTAAGCCTGGTGAATGAAAAAGGGCCAAAGGTAGAAGTATTAGATCCCATGTTTCTCTCTTACTGGAAACCCATGCAAACCATCCTACCGGCATGCTACTACACTTAGCATGTGGAAAGTGCTACTAAGTCAAAATAAGCATGTTTTATCTTGCTGTAAAGCTGTAGATGGTGAGTTACAGGCTCAACCCTACTCTTTCCTTTTTATCTATCATCCACGGGTCTCTCTTACATCAGAAGTGGGAAGTCTACACTGGCATTTTACAGGAATACTGTAACTTGTGCCCTCAGCCTTAAATGCTGCACACTTCCTTCTGTCTTGTTTTCAGGGTTGTATGATTTGCCAAGCTGATCACTTGCACTGACCAAGGCAGAGGTGCAGGAGGAAAACAAGCGGCATGTGATCACCCAGAGCCTACATTCATGGCTTTGTTCGTGGGGAGCATGAGAACAAACAGGGCAGGAGATGCTGTTTTGACACTGTACCTTCTTTAGCTATCCAGATCCAACCAGTGCCAAGTCTAAGACAGTCATGCTGATTCTCAGGATTCATTTAGGGAGAAGACATGTGCTCACTGTGAAGTACTGAGGAAGGTAACACTATACACAAAAATGCCTTTGCTAGCATTATCATGAGAGAGATTATGGACACAAACCCAAATTATCCCAAGTCAGCCTCTCTTTGGTAACCACCCTCATGAATACTTATCAACACATTTTAGATGTAAACTAGCTTATTCTTCTTTCACTTAGTAGTAAACACCTCAGCCTGGAGCTACCTCACCACCATTTACACAAAGGCCCACTGTGGATACATGGTAGGTTGTTATTCTGTGGAAGCCTTCTCTATTTGAAAAAGAAAATTGACAGATTTTAAACAAGTCAGGGAAAGCAAAAGTTCATCTTTAATTCAAGATTTAAAAAAAGTCAGTATTAATACTTGTTTGTGCACACTCAGCTATCCCCTTCCACAGGGAAGTATTACCTTCTTGCCCCCAACTCCAGGTAGGATGAGGGAAGCACACTACCTTGTTTTACCTGTGATTTTACTCATGTGGTTTCTTACATCAGCTTTTAAAGGGCTCCTGCCAAAGATGGCATGGTGCTGACATGGCTTGATATTGTACAGTAACTACAGTGTTCTGAAAAATGTTAAAATTCAAAAATGGGCAAAGTCACCAGAATACAGACACATTTGAGGTCACATCAGTTTAAATACTCTTTGCCTGTAGGATGTTCACAGAATTGGCAGGTACCATAAGCCTCACCTTAAGCAGAATACCCAACCTACCACAAAGCTTAACTTTTTAAAAACAGATCCCAGCAATAAAAACCTTTCATGTTCAATGTGCCTCTGTGTTTTATCTTCCAGCACTGCCATAAAGAACTTCCATTAAGTGATTAAGGACAAGTTGGAAGGTAGAATCTTCAGGAATTCACTTATTGGAAGATTTTTAAACAGGAAAGTTCAATTTTCATCTTCTCCTGTTCCTGTACTAGCTGTGCTAGTACAGCTCCCACCCTGCTGCTTACCACAACTAAGACTGCAACAATATGCCTATTATAAATGTCATATTTCCAGTCCTTACAGCTCAGCTGTTGGTATTTTCCTTTGGACTAGCCATGGAAATTCAAGCCTATAATCCAAAAACATGTATCAATGCTCCATTTACTCCCAGAAAAGCTCACCTGCCAGCTACCTAAACAGAAAGCTTTAGGAACAACAGCTAAAAATGAGTCTCTACAATATCAGCTCTAACCACCTGTTACTGCAGTACAACCTTGAACGTGTCAATAGATCAGGCTACAATAGTCTGATTTGAAGCAATGCAATACATTTTTGAACCTTTCAAAATTGCTGTTTGTCAGTAGTTTTTAAAATACCTACGATCACACCAGCACATGATAGCCCACAACAGTTCCAAGCCTTTGACCCAAGAGCTCTCCGATTAAGTTGTGCTGTGGTCGCACATGTAGCCACAGCAAATTCACAGTGGTCACGGCTGCCAGACACATAACAGGGTTATAGAAAGTGAGCTTTTACACGGTGGTTGCACACAAAGTCCCTGGTGGCCACGCTTGGGAATTGCTGGTTTCACAAATACAACTCTTTAAAGAGACTGGGAGTCTCAGTTCCACTTTGGTTCAGAGAGAAATTCACTCGGACAAGTTATCTTTGCCTGCCTTGCTTGTTTAATGTGCCAGTTCCTCCCTCTGAGCAGTTCTGCGGGGTGAGCTTTTCCCAGCAGTGACTGGAATTGACAGCAAGCCTTAACACTGCACAAGCACACGTAGAAAACCAAGAACAGCCTTGGGAATTAAATATTTACTAACTCTGCACCAGTTTTTCCCCTCTTCATATGACTGTTCTTGGCAAAGTCAGTGCTTGTATGAAAAGCACACTTTTTAGCTGAATCCAAAACTGGTTCCACTCAAGAACAGGTAGTACAAGCTTTCCAGCAGGACCTCACAGATGTAGTTCTGCACTGACCTTGGTAGACCCCTCCCTGTGGATGGAAAAATAAAGAAATGAACCACAGCAGTGTGTCAATTGGCGTCATTTTGGCACCCATCTCAAGAATGTTGTGCGCCCCAGGACTGATGCCTAAGAGGATTCTCTAGTCCATTAAATGCATGTTCTCAAATGACCTTTTGCTACTAGAGAAAATTCACCAATCAAACAAGGTGATCCCTGCCTACTCAGTCCTGGACATTGTCACTGTGACTCTCACTGTAATGGCATCTAATGCCATTTAATACCAAATGCTGTGACAGAGTTTATCATTACAGTCACTTTTCCAGGACCTACCCATTTAGGCATTGTAGCAGTTGCCTTTTCTCATAGAGAAAATTATCACCAAAAATGCAAAGTATTTGCCTCTTCCAGTAACAGATGGTCGAGACAACAGAGGACTGAGTCTTATCAATAACACTCTCAGGAAAAAGAAAGCAAGCTTCCTGAACTACAGTATAAAGTACCATTTACTGCCACAAGGGAATGCCTGGTGAGTCCAGAGCTCCTGGCTTGGAAACAGGAGACACAAGGTCCTGGGGGGCTAATTCATGAAGGTCATTCCAACCAATGGAATGCTTCCATGGGGAGGGAAGGGGGAGGAAGGAATGTGATTGTGAGTTAAAAAGCAATATGTCGTAATCTGAAGGGGAAAGAGGGTTTTGGTGATGCTGGAAAGCTGAGGAACTTGAGTACCTTGCTCTGGGAGTGGCACCACTGGAAGAGCACTCCTGTATTGCAAGGAATCCAGCCAGAGTACAGTTCAAGCACATGATAACAGAAACCACTGGAGAAGTAGCAAAAACTGATAAAATGAGGAAAATGTTTTTCCCAGCTGCCCCCTCATGAAGGTGCTTGTGGTTTCCTTCTAAAAAAGGGGGAAATGGAGGGAAGAGGAGGATGACTGGGCACTCTTTCTCTTAAAACTCTTCCTTAGGCTGCCAGTAACACACTCAGGCTCTTTTTATGTGCCATGGCTGGGTGGTTTAAATATGTAGAGAAAAAGAACCAGCACAGGAAACCCTGGGCCTTTACTTACATGTTCTCTGCATGGACCACCAAAGCTCTAACCCAACACAAGCCTGCCTTTGCACTGACCCATACAGAGGGGGGCAGTCCCAGAGACCACAGTGTAAAAAACATGTGATGTTAACATCAGTACTAGAAATGTGGTTGTTATTATTAGTGGGATGTTACACTGTTTTGGACTTCACACCCCAAGGACACTTCCTTTCCCTTTGAAGCAGGAACCCTTCCTCCTGCCCTGCTTACACACACATCCTCGCTTTAAACTCTGTTCGCAGAAAAAGGGAAAGCAAAGGTACTGAACACTGTTCAGTTAGAACATATTTGGGCTAGCTGAAAAATATTAAGCCTTCCCTGTGAGAAGAAAAAAACCCACATTTTCTGTCAAATACTCTATTTAAAATTGAATTTATAAGAAACTAAATTTTTTCTTCCAAGGAGTTATTCTAAATTGCAAGTCTGCTCTCTTTTAAAATCAGATGCACAAGTGCTATCAGAATTAAGTTAAACTTCTCAATATCCCCACACCTAAGAGAAATCTAAATTCCTGTTCTCTCTCCTACCACCCTTTAACTTCTTTTTCCCTGAGACTGGCAGAACAGCAGCTTAGTAAAAGATCTGCAACTCTTCTTACATTTCGATACTTGTATTTTTTTAATGTAGCTGGTTTCAAAGCACACCCCATTTCTAGTAACTTTCTCCAGTAAAAATAAGGCTTGTGTCTAAGCTGAATTCCAAAGGGAAGGCAGATCATATGTGGAAAACCTCCTCTCAATCTTATGAAGACTTTAAAAAGTCATGCTCTGAGTCCACTGTGGGTTAGCCCCCTAGTTCTAAATGCCAAGCCCTGGGCTGGGCATGGCTGCAGGTTACTTATAGGCATCTGACTCTCATAATCCAAATAAGCAGCTTTCTGTTTGTTGCCTGGACTTCCTATTGTATGGATGGAGAGATTTGTGTCACAGTGGAATCCACCACAAACCACATAAGGAAGAAAAGCTACCAAAATGAGCTGTGACACCTGTTTGTTACATGTACCTTTATCAAGGGTACTGTAAAGACCTACCTGGACAGTGACTGAGCCTGCACGATGCATTAGCAAGCACAAAGGTCTCAAATGACATGAGAGATTTTAGGATCAAGGTGTGAAGAAGCACCTTCCTGTGAGCAGCCAACACTTGTTGCTGTCAGGAAAATCACCACAGAAACAACAACCAGCCCTGTGAGACACTGTTCAGAGGGGAGGTGCATAAACTTTTAAAAATTCCTGTTCTGTCTGATATCACTGCTCTAAGTGCTTTCTAATTAAACAAAAATGTTATTGCTTCTACTGTAATCAATTTTGGGTTTGATCTTTTGATTTTGGTTTGGGATTTTTTTTTTTTTTAATTTTATTTAATAGGCTTTAGTTCATTTTGGGGAGCTCACAGCTGGGAAGTTGTCTAACTGTGGCCAGCAAAAGCTACCAGTGTGCTAATCAGTGGGAAGTGCTAAAGACTGGGAACAGTTGCTTCGTTTCTTGGACTTCACATGGTGTAAGGTTTGTGTGCCAAGAACCAGCTCCTGCCTTGGACTATTCTCTTATTTCCTAAAATACTCTCTCTGCTACTAATGTCTTTTATGCCTCAAAAACTAATAAGAAACAAGTTGGCATGGGGAGGACCCAAGTTAATTCACTTTTCACCCTGATAAAGGAATGGAGACTCCATCCATTCACAAGAGGCTGGATTTTGATCTTTGCCAGTATCCAACACCAAAACATCTTCTTTGGTTTTGTCTTCAAAACCAAAGGGAAGGAGGGTCTTGTTACAGAGCAGAACTGAAGCCCCTAAGGCTGAAGAGGGAAGCATCCACATTATCTCCAGCCAGTTAGCTTCCACGCAGGAATAAATGCACACAAGCTGAGTTTACCAACTCTCCCCACACAGAGTATTAGCTCACTTCCAGTCACAAAACACAAAATTTGTTCCCTTTATATTTACTGCTATGTCATTGGATATGGTTGTTGTGAATGCCACTCTAAGCATTGTTCCCACCAGCAGCACCAGCCTTGACTCCTAACTCCAGGTTGAGTCAGCAGGACCACGATGCCTAAAAATTAGAGGTCCCTTCGTGGCTTTAGCTCACAGCACTCAGAAGTGCAGTTAAAACTATGGTAGCTGTGAAGATTTAGGCAGCCCTGGTGATAAACAGTAAAAAGGGGTTCATAAAAATACCTTAGAGACTGTTGAAATTAATATCATTGTCTGGAAGATGCTCAGATAGACTGGAGAAAGAAGAGAAATCCGCATATTAAACAAAATATTCTGTAAAACTGAGCAATAAATCTCTCTAGATCTGAAAACAAGCAGCTTGGGATGCTGGAGGTGCTTAAACTATACAGATCAATTGCTCCTTCTATATGTTTTTTCTATATATTTGACTAGTTTTCCAGTTACCATTGTATTCAGGTTGCACTTGGTAATGTACATAGTAGTTGAACTCATCAGTAGCATATCCTCATATAGAGCTTTGATTTTCTGTCTGCCACACACCAACAGTACACACGTTTATCTTAGACCTTAATCCAGTCAGATAGGCATGACAACCTGTAAATACAGGTTCCAATGCTCACAATATATTGATACCAATATATAAACTTGTGTGGCTTTAACTCCTTCCAAAACAACAGCTAGAGCTGATGCAATAAAAAGTATTAAGAAGACCTTTTCAGCCACTAAATGTCTTCAGCACAATAATGAAAAGTACTTAAAACACTTTTAGAAGTGTCTTTTTTATCCTTAACTTGAAGAAATGGCATCACATTTTCTTTGGAACAACCATTTTCAGGTTCGTGCCCTTGGTGAATGAGATACAGTGCTAAACTGGACTCCTGCTGCTGGAAACAACCACCTGAAAACAAATAAAACCAAACAGATTTAATTGGAATCCTGCATTGCTGCTGTTTTCAGGCTGCCTCCCATGCAGTACAAAGTACTGAAAGGGGTTTCCCCCAGTTTCTCTGTGTTGAACACCTCATTTGTTCACCTTTGCAGGACCAATGGCTGCCCTATACCATAGTAGGTCTCCTACATCACTGAATGTACAAGTTATCAGAATGGTGAGAAGGATTAACATATCTGTAAGAAAAGTATATTAAGGAACATAAAAAGTTGCTGAAATCCCAGAGGGGAAAAGAGGACAGATGGATTTTTTAACAAATACTGTTGCTTCACATCTCCTTGGCTCCCTGAGGGAAAACATTTTCTACTAAAAATAGTAGCTGCACTGAAAAGGTACCAATCTATCTGAGGATATAAAATGAGGTGTGAATTATTGAAAAAGGCAACTCAGACTGTGTTTGCCAGGAAACAGACAGCATATCATACCAGGAGGCTGAGGGTTAATCTCGGGGTAAATACAGGGTACACGCCTTTGGGGAAAGGATTTGAACAGCAGAATACCTAAATGATGAGGTGAAAATCTGGTAGCAGTACCTCCAACAACCTACTGAGCACAAAAATATTGGTATAGCATTTCCATTTACAGCTCAGATCTGCTCTTGGGGGCTTTTCCTTGTAAACAACCTTCTTAAACCCTTCTACTCTCTTTCCGTTCCTAGGCCAGTCAGAGCATCATCTTCTGGCCAGCAGATTTCTGCCTTGAGAGGAACTAAGCAGCTACATATACAAATAAGCAAGCACACACACAAAACTAGACACATATTGCATCCATACACACCGTGGGACCATGCATTTATGCTGTCCTTGTGACAATCTTGGTGTCCACCTTCTGTGTATTAATCTCTCTCCTGTGACACCAGCACCGAGTTAAGCACAGCTTCCTCTTCAGCAGGTTTTAAAGTTTTGATGAAAAGAGTTTCACACCCAGAGTTGAGCCATACAGATATTTTTAAGTAAGCTACATAGACACAAATGCTTAAGGGTGGGAACATATCTAAATACATCATTTTAATAGGACATGTGGACCAAGAGCACTGCTGATTAGGGAGTTTCATGTTTTGCATCACAGTTACCCAGAGCACCCATAACTTTGACTGGGTACCACTTGGATAGCATTTTTTTTTTTCCAGGTCAAAATTTATCCAGTGAAATTAATACACTTCCTTGAAAAGCCCAAACCTCCGCTAGCACCTGTAGAGAAAACCACACAGCTGCCCCAGAGCAAGCAGCAGCTGCAATGGACAGGCATACAGAGGACTGGCAAGCCAGTGTTATACATACTGCTGCCTGTGGTTATGAGAGAATTAAAAGCATTTGCTGTGATGACATTTTCATTAACAAGTTTCCACTTTACTCACAAGGGAATATAAACCAGTTGTCTTCACTGGAAGAATCGCATCGTGCGATCAGGAAAACATTGGAAAGGAATAGACATAACATGGATGAATTTAATTTTAGAAAAGTTACATAAAGACTGTGGGATATTAATGGAAGAAACTATTCAGATTCTTTCCTCTTCTGGAAAGGAAAAATCTCCCTGTGAGGTGGGTTTAAGGTTCAGGAGTGGACACACATTTATTCCCAATGCAATTGATATAACAGACTCAGAGAGGGCTGTAATGGGAGACAGGCAGTGGTGGTGTCCTGAGAAAATTGGAGTAGGAGTCAGCAATGACCTGGTGACAGATCCATCAGTGCCTGGTTGCACCAGAGAGAGGGAATAGGGCAGCAGCTGTCACAAAGCCAAGAACTGAGCAAGGAAAGGGTGACCTGCAGCAAAAGCTGGTTTGTGTACCAGGGGGGAAAGCTTGCTGAGCTACATGGCTTGAAGTGAAGGCATGTTAATATAATCAAAATAGTTGCTTTAAAGAAGCTTTTCAATGGCAAAAAGAGGCAATCAGTTGTTAATCACAGATTCATTTTCATCTGCCTTCTCTAAGGGACTTTTTGTAAACAAAAGATTCATTTCTAATTCCATAGCAAAAGAATTCAATAATGTTCGTTTCCATTGTCTGGAAACTGACACTGAGAATAGATGCTTTAACCCTCCCCACTTGCTCAAAGGCTGGAGAGAATAGAGACATGATTTATTAGAGCATTCTGACTAATGCAAAGCTGCAAGGTGCATTCACTAGACCTGCTTACTCTGGAGGTTGCATCAAAAATAAAAGGAAAGAAAAAGATGAGAAATATGGGGGAGAGTTTTCCCCTTGGGGGTGGTCTGACTAAGAAATGACTAAGAGCTCTAAAGGAGAAATTATAGTAAGCAAAAGAGCATCCTAGGCTATCTGCAAGCAACTGGCATAAGTGCAACTCTTAGTTAGGCAGATGACTAACATGCACATCACTCAGCACCTCGGCTGGCATGGCTTCTCAGGTCAGCTCGTGGTGTGTAGGCTCACACTCTGGAAATCTCCATGAAAACTACAAAGGTAATGAACGATGTGCAGGCGGAGCAAGCAAGAAAAGTTCAGGGCTAAAATGTTAGGGAGTGATGGTGATATAAGTCTAATTAGGTTGTGTGATACATTGCTGTCCTGGTGATGAGGCAAGATGTTCACGTACCCAAAGATAGCAAACTTCAATAAAGTTCAGAACTCTAACAAGATATGGCAGATCTGGGGGAGATAGAGTGTGCTAATGTTTCAGGTTCTGGTGTGTGATTTATGAACCTGAAGGGATGGCTCACAGTTACAAAATTGTCCTCATGGTTCTTTGAGTTCAGTACCAAACTATACAATGCTTTTAGCTGGGGATTTCCCATAGCATTTTTACATTAATCCCACCCAAACTGTTAGGATGCATGATACACATGCTTCCTTGTTTAAGGAGTCTTCCATATAGCAGGGAAATGAAGACTATCATGCCAGTTGTTTACAACCAAGACTGACTGAAACAAGAAAACAGACCCCCGTCTTTTTCTCCTGGCACACTCTTGGGCAGGAAGAGGCATTGCAAAGGAGACATCATTTTCCTGACACCTCCATCATTATTGGAACTCTGTTTTGAAAGGACCATGCCCAAGTTTTACACAACAGTGCAAAACATTGCCCAAACCTGAGCTTGTAAACCCAATTACATAGCACTACAAATAGCACTTAGAGTAAACTCCACTAGATAGTTGAACGAGTAGCATATGTACTCTGTTACTTGTTAGGGATAGCAAAGGTACCACTCAAGACATGAGCCTGGGGAGTCCTAAAAAAACCTTCAGGTTGAGCAAAGTGGGTTCCCTCCTGCAATTTATTCCTAATCTATCATCTCTCATCACTGTCCCTGTGCAATTATTAGTACACGAACTCATCATCTGTGCCAAGCATGAAATTGGCACAACTGAGTATGATGCCTCACATTTGCATTTCTCCATCTTTAAGCCCACTTAAAGTGTTCCTTTTATCGAGGGATGGGAGTAATGAGTATGTTTTGAAGGATAGCCTCAACTAACCCCTTAAATAATGAGCATGTTTTGAAAGATAGCCTCAACTAACCCCTGTAGAACAGCAGGAGTCAGAACTGAGAATCTGGAAAAAGATGTCCATTGCCATATCTGAGTGAGAAAAGAAAAGAATCAGCTAGACTGAAGTCCCTGCAGACTAAAATTGCACAGCTCAGGACTCAGGATCAGGAGACATAACATGTGGAGCTGTAATTCATATTTTGAGCATGCTCTTGAACAAGAGAGCAGTAGCTGAAGACTCTCAGGGTCACATCATTAGGCAAAAATAACAGCAGGAAAATCAACTCCCTTCCCTGTACAGAATAAATACTGCTTTCTCATTTATTGCTTGGATTTTTTTTTAAGTATTTTTCTATTTCCAGTGGAAGGACTGGAAGTAAGAAAGTGTTGAAGTGCTTGATCCATACAGTAAAAATTAGCTTTTCACTTGGGATGATAATCCTTCCACTCACCCCCAATGTCTCTTTGTCCATTTATATTATACACTCTCAGAGAACAGAGACTATTCCTTTCCACATATGTATGCAACATCCTTCAAACTGTGTCTCCCATTTCAAATGGCACCTCCAATTCTAAATACAACTGAACAACAGGAAATTTAAGAACTGCTCTGCAGATGCAAATGATTAGCAGGGCCAGTCAGGGACAGAATGAAAAACAGAAATCAGGATTTTCCATTCTTATTTAATTCACAAATCTGTACACTTTGCAAGGAAAGGAGCAGTATGGCTTTGAGCATATTCTTTTATCTTCAAATAAATTTAAGAAAAAAAAAAATGTATTTTGTAAAGTTCGACCAAGAAAATAAAACCTATAAAACTGTCTCAACTTGTGACTATTGTAAGCCTCCAGCCTTTGAATTGACTGAATCTCTCCATTGACTTTTGTGAACCCCCAGAAAGGGCCTTTATGAACTCAAAGCTAGAGAGAGACTGGAAGGTTGGGGGGAATACTTTTAGTACACGTCTTGCTCTGCCCTGGGATTCACTTTCTGAACATAGACAAAAGAGGGTTTAGGATAAAAGAAAAGGGGAGCTCCCTCCCATCACTTTATTTTAATAGTCAGAGGAATCTGAGAAACATTTTTGTATGAAATAAATCCTATCCTCACTTACACCCATGCAAATGAAAGCATTTGGCTGCAAGACAAGTGTATTTCTTAACTATTTTGAGTGCCATATGCTATATGAGTGCCATATGTTAGCATTTCTTAACTATATATAGCCATTTCAAATGGTATGTTGAGTTAAAGGAGAGAGCCCTGCCCTGATCTCCCCTTCACCTCTCCTCAGATCCCTCCTCTCTCCCTTCCTTTCCTTTTCTCTTCCTTCTGCACTCCTCTCCGCCTACACTCAGCTTCCCTCATCACACTTCCTACTATTTTTTTATTAAAAAAAAAAAGAAACAAAAAGCAAACAGTATTTTGTATTTCTAACAAACCTCCTCCTCCCATCTGACATCTGGTTCTATTCTCCCTCCTCCCTTCCTCCACAAGGCATACAACGTGGATTCCCATTTCGGCAGTGCCAGGGTGATGCACCACACCTGTGGCAAGGGCAGTAGCTAAGCAGAAGGCACAGTCAGTGACCCCACAACCCTCCACCCCATCATCTCAGCCTCTGCTCTCCTCTTGCTCCCTCCTCCCTACCACTCTCCAGCTCTTCAGCACCTCTAGTTTTCTTCAATGTTTTTTTTTGAGCAGTTGGTTGAAAACACCTCTTTCCCACCAGGAATTTTCCCCCAAGCTACTATATTATATTTTAAACCTCCTTTACTTCTTTCCCTTTCTTGGATGGCACCAGGAGCTGGCTTTCCCCTTTCAAAACACAATGAGTAGGACAGCCTGACTCTGACATAAAAGCACTTTAGGTTTGAACCCAATATGCTGTGGGTTCAACAGCTTCCACCACACACACACCAGCTTGTTTTGTTGTCTTTCAAAGCACAGCGTCCAACAACTGTGGCATGGTCCTCCTCAGAGGAAGAGGGAAACCACCTTTAAGGATTTCTCCCTGCCTGCAGACTGTAGGCACCCTTCTGCACAGTCTGGCAATCATAAAACCAGTGCAGAGGCATTTTCTCTGCCAGAAAACCACGTGGTATAAAGTAGAAGAGAACAGGCAGTGTCTGAGGTTGACACAACACACCATGTAGAAACACAAGTGAGCATAAGCTGTGAAGGAGGAACCTGCTTCTGAGAAGGAGCTGCAAAGAGACCCCACAACACCTCCCTGACTGCAAAAAAAAAACCAAAACAAAAAGCTTTTTCTCCAGGTTGTTGTTTAACACGAGTTCACCTGTTTTTACTGTTGCTTTTCTTTCGGTTTGGTTGTGGCCATTAGTAATTAGAACTATTTTGATTGTTGCAGCAGAACAAACACTTGAATATGTTTGTTCCCTTGTAATCCACAAACCTATCCTCGGAAGCAGTGTGGTGAAAAGGGAAATAAATGTTTACAGCATAGGGGAAAAGTCATGTCCACCACGTTACAAATGCCCCTCCACATCCCACACCAAGGAAAGCAGAGAACAACAAGCATCCCAAGGGAGAAATGTTAAAGCAAGGTAAAATTCAACTCTGTATACACAGTCAGCACAAATTTATATCAAAATTTATGCTTTCCTTAGCATAGGTCAAGATGAGCACGATGTAATACATGCATAGGCCATTGTATCATATAGGAATAGATGCCCCTGTTTTCACATGAAATATTTGCAGGCTTCTGGTGCCCTCCAAGACCTCTCAGATGCTGACAGCCCATGTCAGTTCACCTAAAGAGGCTGAAGCAGTAGCTCTGCTCCAGCATCCTAACCCTGCTCCATGCTGCCTCCAGAGCCCTCCTTCCCTCTTAGGAACCTTGATGAAAAAAATTGTCCTTTATAAGCAGCAGTTCTGGAAAGAGGGAAACATCACAAAATGTTGGAACCCAGCTTGGAATGGTCTGTCTTCAGCTGACCCCAACAGTTCATATAATATACCATAGAGCAAGAAAGCTCATCTGAATATCACACTCTATTGAGGTTTAACTTCAATTCTTACCTTTTGAGGAACATACAACATCGTTCATGTACTTTTCAAAAAATATTGTACCTTATTATTTGCATGTTTTATTGCCTTATAATTATAATCCAACAGTGCCATCCACTGCTTCAGCAAATAAACTTTGCTTACAGTTTTCCCTCCTGTTGCCTTGCATTAAGTCATGTCACTGTATCTGAACAGTTGGACTGTGTATACATATACACTACATACACAACGGTGGCTAGATGCAAGAATCAAAAAAATTAAGTATCAGAATTGTAATATGGTGATGTTCATAAGGGATTGCCAGAATTGTCCAACTAAACCTTTCTGGGCTGTGGGTAACACCACAGTTCATAGTTAGAAAAAAAAAAACCAACAAACACAATCCAACGTCATATAGAGAAAGATGTGTGCATAATTCTATAATACATCTTGAAGTCAACCCAAAAAAATAATGGCTTTCAACTCAAGCTTTCCCCAAATATCACTGAGCCTAAGGAAACAGAACACCCCATGCTCTGAAATATCAATTAGTTCTTGCTGACTCTTTAAGGATTGCTGCTTTGTATGACAATGGCCAAAGAACCATAATCCCAACACCACAATTTTCTGGTATGTCCTATGACTATTGGACCTCCAGACACACTGAATCATGTGATGCTTCATAAAGAGCCATCAAATGAAGGAGCAGGCATGTTCCCAGGCCACCACGAGTGGTATTGCCTTCCCAGGAACTCAATCAAAAGATTGTTATTTTCTCATATTTCATATGTGCCTTCAAGGCATACATCAGATACTGTACATGCATGTATATACACAGATATACAGAGTTAAATATGCAAGTCCCCACACAAACACCAGCTGCATGTCCTCCCATAGACACCTATAATACAAAGTAGTATTTAAATGTACATATTTTTAAAGAGCTCTTGAAATTTTGCTTCGAGCTCTGTCTTTAGGAGCTCTACTTAGTATCTTTTACTTCTTTCAAATCAGCACAAACTAAAAACTTAAGTGGCCGAGGGACCTACACAGGCTTTCACAGTATGACGTAAAAGAAAGTACAAGTCAAGCACTCACTGTGTGAGAAGATCCAGCAAGTGATCTACAAGGTCATTCCTAATTAGCAAAAGGCATAATTATCTTTCTTTTTATGTTCAAGTTGGATCTGAATTTGGAGACTGCTAACAAATGGTGCATTACGCAGTAATCCTGTCCCTGCTGTGAAAACGTGATAGTGTAGAAATGTAGTTAAGCACAATTGATAGAAGGAAATTTCCACATTCATGAGCAATTGGATTTAAAACAACCAAAAAAAAATTATATTAAAACCAAGGGTGTTGTATTATACTGCATAAAAGCTCCCAGGCTGGAAGCTGCATCTGGAAATGAATTGGCAGCCTTAGTGTCAATAACTGGCAATTATTACATTGGGTTTGTGAGCTTTGCAAGGGTGCACACGGACATACACAACTTGACAGCTATTAACAAGTGGCTTATTGACCGCCTTAACATATGGAACTGAAGCAAACCTCCTTGAAATACAGCTCCATGACACTCTTTGCCACTGAGAAGCAGGGTGCAAAGTGTGCTGTATTTAACTTGCTTTCCTAACAGAATTATCTACACTTTAAGTTATCCTCTGAAGTCAACTCACAACCAGAAGAGACTTACCAAACCTTGTCCCAGGGAACAAGAAAGAACTTCTGGGTGTGTGCAACTGGGAGCAAAGTGCTTTAGTGGTAGTTTCTATTTTATAACTAAAAGGATCATGTTTATACAAGTGTTACTTCTGCCAATACCTCCCACTACAGTAAATTTATCTAACCCTTGAATCATCAATAGCACATGAAAAAACTACAAACATCTATCTGGACGATACTGAGCCAAAACTGAGGCATATGGACTGTTGTATATTCTGTCATCAGGAATAAAGCATTGCAGTACATTCCTTCTATAGTTCAAAGAAATTAAGAAAATTACAAAACCTTCAGTGTCAGCAAAGGGAGCTACAAAAGCTGCCTGGGCTTACACTGCTCTTGACCACAACTTCATATGCAGTTAAAAAATAGTAACTCTGATTGACAATATTTATCAGTTTTGTTTATGTGAAACTAAAAGGAAGACTTGTAATACACTGTAGAATGTCTAATCTGACACTGTATTGTATACTTGGAGGGAAAACTGTAACAAAATGTGGGCAAGTTCAGTAGCTAAATACATGGTTTACAACTGAGAAAACTCCTTCAGAACAAAAGCTCTTTTTTTCCTATCATGTACTAGGGCCATGCTTTTAAAAGATGAAACCCAGCATGTTTATGAGACTGTAAAATTTTGGAAAATTATTTCTCAAGTATACAGACATATATATACACACCTAACAACTAATGAAAGGCCTTTTCAGCCCCAAAGGCTGTGCAGAAAGAAGAGACAGCCTTCCCTTCCTGCTTCTTTTAATTCTGCCCCTCGGATAGACCCTTCACATGTTACACAACTATTTGCAGCGAGGAGAGCAGCAAAATGCCAGCAGAGCCACGGCAGAGGACACACCAACACAGACACAAACCCAAAGGTCACATCCTTAGATGGCCCCAGCAGCTCTGTTGATCTGAATAACAAGAAACTGAAAAATAAGCCCGACAATTTTCCACAGCCCTTCAAAGATTCATGGAAAACACGGCTGGCAGGGATCTGAAGACATTATTCAGCACTTATTCCTCACCAGAGGGAGGATCAGATTTCTTGAACCAAAAGTCATTAGCTATTAAACACAATGGTTTGGGAACATTTTTCAGCTCATTCTTGAAATTGGCCAGAAGCAAGAGGTCTGTAAGGGAACACTGAACTTCCCTTATCTTCTCTTCAAGATACTCTCTGTTCACCACCACCAGACTCTGGGACAAAGAGGCTCTGGTTCACCTGCTCTTCTGGTTCCCTCTCTTGAAAGACTTTGAAACAGCTTCTTTAACCATGGTTTGTCCCTCCCCCTCGCTCTGGAGTTTGTAACTAATGCACATCTTTCCCTCTTTCATCAAGAGTGTGCAATAAAATCTCAAAGGCCACCAACATAAGAAGATGATAGCAAAGCCAAGCTGGTAAAATGATTAATTTACATACAGAAAGATTACAATCTAACCCATAATGAGGCTTCCAGTGCGTGCTCACAATCAGATCCAGCAAACAGATGTTGGGTATAAAGAGATACTGAAGTTCAGAGGGGAAGATAGAAGTGGTGCTAAGGAAACAACTTTTTTCCCTTTTCTTAAATATTCAGGGGGAAAAAAAAAAAACCCTCATATTTGGGAGAGTACAGTGCAAAAAGCTCTAAGTGGGAGAGCTATCCCTGTCACTTGACCTTTATCTTGCACTGGCTCCCCTTTCCCCACAGTGGAGAGAGCTTGTGCTGGGGGCCCAAACTCTATGGCAGTGGGACTGGTTTGCCAGCAAAGCTGGCACTCAGAATACCAAAATCTGGTCTCAGACACAACTGCACCAGTCACTCTGCTAAAAATCACACAGTAATGTGACTTAGCCTTCCCTAGCACCAAGAAGACCATCTCCATGCCAGGCAGAGGACAAACCACAAAAGAAAAAAAAAAATGAAGCAGCTGCTTTTAGCTGTGGAAATAACCCACATGGGTGATCCAAGTAGGCAAGCAACCCATGGCAGGGCAAGTCATGTATTGAGAACATCAGCAACAGTGATCTGACCTTGTAAGCCCATTATCCAGGACCTTCAGGAAGGACTTAGGTAGGCAAAGACAGAGGCACAAGAGAATCCCTGCACCACACTGACACTCAGTTTGCAGAGCTGGGCTTTGAATACCTTGCAGCTCCAGACCAATTCAAGACTGGAGGCACAGAGTCTGCCCCAGTGCATAGAAATACAGATTTTCAGGAGTCAGCTGCACTGAATCTCTGAACCTCCCCTTAGGTCACAACAGCGGGGTTTATACTGGAGGGTCACCACCACCCAGCCCACCTTTGTTAATTTGATAAAGCTTCACTCATTCTGGGGTGCAGATTTGCAGTTTCCACAAAGGCCATGTAGTATCTATGACCAAGCAGCTCCAGGCTGGCACTCATTTGTGACAATGCCCCATGTGACAGCACCACAAACCAAATAGTTATCCTCAAGGTTAATCTTTTAGTTCCAAAAACTGTTTCCTCCTCACTGCTGCTGTGGGGAGTTTGTGTTTTTTTTCCCCATTGCTTTTTCTCCAATATTTGTACAGATTTACATCCTGCCCCAATACATTTTTCAATCTCTCAGCTGTCAAGGACTATCAGCATTAATCTTTATAACAAGCTCCTCTACACATATGCCTGGAAACTACAGGCAGCATGTGCTCAAGTCCACACCTGGGAAACAACAGGGTGACTCCCAGTGAGTTTTCTTTTCCTTGTCACTTTTTGAGTGCTGTCCTTTAAGCTTTGGTAGACACTCTGCAGATTTTTACTGTCGGGGGGCAGGAGGGGGAAACTGTTTTTTTTTAATATGGTATAAATGCTCAGCTATCAGGAGTTTGAATAGTGGAAAAGGAAGGGCTGCTCCTCTTTGCTATCTCAGGAACTACAGAATGCCTGTATCATGCCAATTGCTATCATTTTGCAGAGTGATGCTATAAATTTCTCACACTCAGCCATCTTATAAAGCAACATCTGTATGGGGAATGGAAAATTAATTACAAGCTCTCCCTCAGCTCATTAAAGGTGGTACACGTGTCTTTGATTTTGACAAATTTTCAGTTTTTAAAAAGCTCCTACAATAGGAGAATATGGTTAATTTCTAAATGGAATATTATCACCTGAGCATCACAGCTGGAAGGAAATTGCTGGAGCAGAACTTACGCTTCTTGCTTAGAGTAATAAAGAATAAAATAATAGCAAACACCAAATATCAAAGGTGGTTTTAGTTACATAAAGGATGGTTATATTAAACTGAAAAAAATTATGAGTTTTATGATTTTTCTAATGGAAGTGGGGAGTAAATGAATTGTTAAAATGTGATTTCATGTTAAGAGGATAGTTTCACGTCTGTCAACTACTGAGGAGAATAAATGGCTTGATACTGTGAACTTTCACTTCTGGTGTTCTACAGACCCTGCATTAGACATAATCAGCTTCACTTATGTGTTCAATTCCAGCAAGCTCAGTGGAAATGTAAACATTGATTACTGTAGGGGAAAGAGTCTTGCCACTCCTCTGAATCCAAATCAAAGTTTGCATTTACTGAAAGCTAAGAGCATCCTAGATGATTTGGTTCATTGTATGAATATATTATCATTAATGAATATATTATCATTACCTGTCATAAATTAACCAGGTGTTTTCCAAATCCCAGAGCCATTTAGAAGCTCAAATTTCATTTATCTGAATTGGGTTTATGAGAAGTCATGTTCTCCCAAGGTCTTCAGATGGTTTTCAGAAGTGTAAAGAGACTAGTTCCTTCCAGATCTTAAATAAGTGCATTTTCACTAGCAGAAGTGTCACTAAATAATTGAAAAGCTCATCTTTCTGTATTTCCACCTTAAAGTGCCAAAAAAAAAAAGTAATGAATCTTTTAACAATATTTTTCTCTAAAGGGTTTTTTTCTTAAGTATGTATATAAATGCACATACAATAAGAGGCACAAAAATTTCGGGTGCAGCACAGCAAATCTGCTGTTCTGACCTCCTTTTTACAGTGACATTTTAAAAAAATAAGAAAAATTATGACATGTAAAGAAAATATTTTCTCATTAGAGACACTGAGATCCACCAAGGTTGTGAGACCTTGCTTTGTTTTATCAAAACAGTATCAGTGACATCATGAAGGAGGGATGGCAGCTGCTCCAAGTTTAAATTTGCAATAGTCCCCGTTGGAATCTCCCTCTGGACCCCACAAAAATGTTCCACTAAAAAAGGGGTTTCCCTTGCATGACCACAAGAGGAATGGCAGAAAAAGAAAGAGCTTTATACAATCAGGACCTACCATCACGTTTCCTGTTTGGATCGCAATGTTTTGTCTTTGTTTTCTTTTCCCTGCAAAAAGTGACCAACTTCTACTTCCACTTTTAAGTCCAATTTTGCCTTTTGAAGCAGGGAAAAAAAAAAAAAAAACACAAAAAAACAAATCCATAGCATACAAAGCATGTTTAGATGCTTTGGTGCCATTCCTACCAGGCTCCTACTGCAAAAACCAATTCCAGGCTGTTCTCAGTTCCCCAAACTTACCCTGCTCAGCCAAGTTGCCTTGGTAATAAGGGTTTGATATACTGCATTGTCAGCCAGTCATTTTCTGATATTGAAAAATGAATTTCAAGTTCCTTGCCCATTTTCAGCCAGGTCTGACAATGGCAGGTGTGGAGTGAGTGAAAACCCACGTGGGAAAGGTTGAAACATATACCTTTACCACACATTAGAGGATACACACATAGAAACAAGAACAGCAAGAAAAGTCCTGTAGAGGAAAAGTCTGTGGGAAACAAGATCCTCTGGGCTGTGCTGTTCATGAACTACTTGTCTGATGAAATATGGGATTTGACCTGGCCTTTGTCTCCATGTAAACAGCGCATATCCTCTTCCCTGTGTCTCAGTGCTTTGTCTTTTCTTGGATTAACTCCATATTTCACATGCCCTTAAAGGCGAGTCTCAGGCAACAGCGTGGTGGGTTTACTTAGGCTTAACCAGGAATTTCCTTGGAATCAATGCTTGGAATACTCAAAGGCTTGTGACAAATGGTTAACACAGGTAACTACATGGCCTTTTCAAACCAAGATTCTCTGCCACCCTAACAATGGGAGCAAAAAGCACTATCAGCACAAAAAAATTTATAAGAGAAGCTAAACCAAAAGAAAGAGTTAAAAAGGAATCCAGTCATCTTTAGGTGAAAATCAAGGAGAGCAGGGCCAGGCAGACTCTTTGCTCACATCCTAGAGCAAAGCCCAGCCCATCAACACATCCTGTGTGAAACAGCCCCAGACAGCTCCCTCCTCTTTCTCTCCACAGCATGGTTTAAAAAAAAAAATAAAAAATATTTAGTGTCCTTTTGATCTTTTGGCTCCTTGCCTTGGCATGTCTTATGACTTCAGCCGGAACCTGGAAGAAGCATCTTCCTAATTAATAGCTCAGGAATTATTTCAGACTGCCACCCACCAGGATTGTTTAGCTGGATGGATTGTGTGACCTTTCGGCTGCTTTTCTTCAGCCTCTTCCCAGGGTGCTACAAGTGACCAGCCTGTGGCTGTGTCCACAGAAAGCCTGCCTCCCTCAGGCAACCCCTCTTTTAGGGTGACCCTAAAAAGGTCTGCAAGGCTCTGTGTCACCCAGCTTTTCTGATGCTTCAGACATCAGCAGTGCCACAGAGCAGTGCTGTCATGTCCTATTCCCTCCTAAAGCACTTTGTGTGTGCTGACTAAACAGCTCTGCCATCAAGATGAGCTTTTTTCTTGGACTCCTTTCCCAACCTTCCAGGCCATTGCAACTGTGTCTGCTTCTGGAAAAGGGCTTCCACATACAGCACAATTTATAAAACATACTGTTAAGATTTATCTGCCAAGTGTGTGTACGCATCAAGAGGGTTCACAGATGGAGATAAACCAGAAAACAATGCCCCTTTGCATAGTTTTATCACAAACACTTTCAGATGAACGTTGATTTTGATAGTGTCTGTGTTTTCTAGTCCACCATGAAGCATCTCTAAGGACTCTCAGTTTTCAGATTATGGGAACCTGTATGCTAAAGCACAAGCCCTTTTAAGGTATTTTTAATGGATCATCCAAAGAATAAGAGATCCAAAACAATTAGTCACTCCCCAAAAATCTTGGCCATTTATGCAACCTTATTTTTCTTGTTGTAATTAATTGACCAAGCTTGGGAACCCACACACTCAAGTTTATGGCATTTCTTTGTAGGTTTGTCTGTCTGTCACACAACAGACAGCATGGGAATGCTGCACTTGCTCATTTTAAAATGTTAAGAGGCTATTCCGGATGTTCCCAGCCAAGGAAAACCAACACAACGGTAATGGGGAACACAAAGAGCCTTCGTCATCTGCTTTGTGCTTCCACCACTCCCTTGTAGGTCAAAGGTTCAGCTGACAACATTCATTAATGCTTTCTGAAATAACAGTATCACTCCCTCATCTCTTTCCATCCCATCTTTCCAGTGGTGCTCATGACACAGTCAAAACTCAAGCAAATGCTTTACTTCCCAAGATAAGGGGAGGAAGGATGTGGAAGGTAAGGGACCTTCACAGGAAGAGGCTGTGGGACAGGAGGGGCAGAATAAGCACCCCAGTCCCTAAGTCTGTATGGAAGTATGATTAGTGATTGGGGTGCAATGGAGATGGAAAGGACTGGAGAAAGGAAGGGTGAAGGAGAAGAGTGACTCTGGGATGAAAGCCTCCAGATGTAGAAGAAATAGCACAAATAGTGTAAGGAGTTCTGAAACTTTCCTTCAAATGACAGCTGAAAACTGACAGCTTAGGGAACTTGATACTCAAATGCTGGAAGTGAGGGCCAGTATTAATAGTTTTTGGACACAATTATTTGGGAAAAAAAGTGAGCATCTTATGAAGGCCTACCTAGTGCTTAAGCTGTTTTTTCTTCCCACTGTCACTCCAGCTAAACCACACCTAGCCTTGGGTCCTGGTCCAAAGTTTTGACTTTGTAGAGTTCTTTCAACAGCAAGTTGTATTCCTTATCAATCATAAGCTTATTGCCTTCAGCAAAGACCAACCAAGGATATTTGTGGCCAATAGTGTTCAACCTCCTAGTAGGAGAACATTCAGCTTGCCACTCCACATTTAGTCTGGGATAAAAAACTATCCCAGTGCAGAAAACACAGGCACAAACTTGACTTGTACATGTTTAACAGCTGCACTGAAGAAAACCTACCTCAGGTCTAAACTGCACAGAAGCCCAGAGAGGCCAAAACCACCTGATGCCTCCGTGCTTCCCCGATGATGTTTTCAAACCCTGGAACAGTGTGTACATGTGAAAAGCTGATGGACATTCTTGACATTTTGATATGGCAAAGGAGAAAACACACAGAAGAACTTTCCATAAATACTGTGCAAGCCTCTGTTTTGTCCACAGAAAATCTGATAAGTGTGTGCACCATGAAGAAATTGCATGTGCAAGCTGAATCATGCAATCAGTTACACAAGTGGATGGTTTTACTGGCATACTTGGAAGGTGAATCGGAGACATGGGCTTCAAACTTTTGGCTCTCTGGGCTAATCCCAAGATGCTTTGTGGTTATACAAGTAGGAATTATGAGAAGAAATCTAAGATCTGCCAATTTAGCATTGCTGGTATTGAAAAGGACAGTATGAAACTTAACCTGAATAGACAGCAACAACATCAGAAGCTCAGAAATTTGGATTTTTACCTGCTAACAGGTTTTAATTACTTAAATTTTAGAAAAAAAATAATGATTTAATAAGGCATTATCCTCTTCTAAGATATTATAAACGCTCTTTGGAAGATGATCTCTCTCAAAAGGAGTATTCTAAACTGAGCACAGGACTGATGAGTGACAGGACCCTAGGGAGCAGCCTGAACTTGTATCAGGGGAGGTTTAGGTTGGATCCCAGAAAAAGGTTCTTCCCTCAGAGGGTGGTTGGGCACTGAACAGGCTCCCCAGGGAAATGGGCACATCACCAAGGCTGGCAGAGCTCAAGAAGAGTTGAAATGATGCTCTCAGCCACATGGTGTGACTTTTGGGGATGGTCCTATGCAGGGCCAGGAGTTTGACTTGGAGATCCTTGTGGGTCCCTTCCAACTCAACATGTTCTGTGATTCTGTTTGCACTTACCAAGCATGGTCCTGATTTCAGCTCTCTGGAGCCTACACTGTCTCCATGGCACAAACTGTCCCTCCAGCTGTGCAGTGCCCTGCAAGGGGAGACATGCCAGTCTGGGTAAGCTCACTACACCTGCCCCAACAGATGTCCAGCATGGAGAAAGTCTGAAGTCTCCTTCAGAACTCCTATTTCAGGTTGGCTAGCAGCCCAGAGGAGCCCCAAAATCCACAGGGCAGCAGAAGATGGGCTAGAAGGACACTATCAATATGTTCACTCCAATACTAGATCTTCCTGCCATGCTGCAGTCCTGTTTGAAACAGAAGGCTGGTTTTTTGGGAGTGGTGGATCTATCAGGTGCAAGTATAAACTGAAGCAGCAGTCTGTTTTAACTTACACTCTCCTCATTGTCATTTTTCTATAGCACTAATACTTCTACTGAACCATCTTTGTCAGATTATCCTCCTGACATATTCCTGGTAGTTCCTCTTTAGACTGGCTACACCAACACTCCTCTGCAGACCATCCCACTCCTCATCTCTCTTTTTGCCAACTCTAAATACATTCAGCTGCTTTCCTGCACTCAGATTACTTTTTGAGCACTTCAACCCATGTATTTTACCTTCCATAATTCAAACAAGGATCTCACCAGTAATGAATAGATGCCTCAGATAGTGTCTGCTGCTTTTGAACTGAGCATTGTACTACTAACACAGCTTATTAGTGGAGATTTTGACTTCTAAAGACAGTAACTACTGCTACCTGCAGTTGGAGTTCTGTGGTCTCAGTGCTCTTGGAAATCGGGTGAAGAAACCATAAAACTGATGTTCAGAATTCAAAAAGCAGACTTGAGTCCTCTTCATACACAGACCAGCCATCTCAGCTTTGATGGAAGGACTCTTCAGCCTCATGGGTAGCTGAAAGCATTGACCTCATTTCTGATGGGCTGGAGACTCACGTGGGACCTCTTGGATTCCAGGAAAGGGCAGTTCAGACAGCAACATCTTGTGTGCTGGCAGCCTCTATGTTAGTACTAGAAGCAATGCATTTCTCTTCACTTTTCCGTTAACTGACCACCCTTTTGCATGTAACTTATGGCACCATAAACATCCTCAAGAGCTTTCAGCCCTCTTGATTATATTTGACTTTTTCCCAATAGTCAAAAGGCTCAAAAATCACAGGGAAGATAGACAGACATGAGAATCTAGAGGCTAAAAGACCCCAGTTAGAACTCCAGGTCGGGATTTTGACAGGATACTGTGTTTGAATCCCACTGAAATGGGAACAGAGCACCTGACCCTTCTTAAACAGACAAGATGAAATCAAAGAAGGTAATAATATTTATAAGCCTCATTTCTTTCCAAAACAGTGTGAGCAATGATACCATGATGTTGGTACAGCTGAATATTTGAGAAAAATCAATGTTAACTTTAGACTGCCACTATTAGGTCTCCAAGCCCTTAATTTTTCTAGCCACACTGGTTTGACACATTGGGAAGAGCTGTTCCACTGACACTCCACTGCTGACAATACTTCTGCTGTGTACAATAATACCTGTAATACCTTTGCTTCTAACAGGCTGAGAGAGTTGGGGTTGTTGGGATAAAGAGAAGGCTCTGGGGAGACCTTACAACAACTTTCCAGTGCCCAAAGGGGGCCTACAAGAAGGCTGGACAGGGAGTTTTTCTACAAGGGCAGGTAGTGACAGGAAAAGGGTAATGACTTGAAGCTGAAGGAGGATAAACTTAGATGTTAGGAAGGAATTCTTTACTGTGAGCACTAGAACAGGTTACCTAGAGAAGCTGTGGATGCCTTATTCCTGGAAGCTTTTGGGGCCAGGTTGGATGGGGCTTTGAGCAACCTGATCTCATGGGTGGTGTCCCTGCCTGTGGAAGTGGGATTGAAACTAGATGGTCTTTAAGGTCATTCCCAATCCAAACCATTCTATGATTCTCTCATCATCACTGATGATTTTATCCTACTCCTTTCAGGTCAAGGAGCAGCCATGAAGACTGTTACAGTGTAAAACCTGGGGGAGGAACCCTTCCACCTTTTGCCCATGGCCAAACTTCAATTTCTTTTCTGCAGCCTTACAATTTCCTCCATCCAACACTTACTCAATCCATCCAAGTGAGGAAGGTGAAAACTGCTTGCTTAGCTGAGCCCAACACATAACCTACAATTTGAGATTCGAGCAACAGCAGTAAACAGTCATTGCAAACAGGAATGATTATATAACAGAGCAGATGCATTCAAAATCAGGCAAAAGGAACTTCCCTTCATAATGGAAAAAGAACTCAGAAGAGGTGGAAATTTTACAAGGAGACATGAAGATGTGAAATTAATACCCTTTGGTTCTCTGCCTCAGTACTCATCCTCCCCAGCCTTTGTTCTGCAGATAGGAAGTAGGAAACAAAAATGAAAATATTTCTGGCATGAACAGAGAGCTAAGAAAAAAAAAAAGCCAGTGGGGAAGGGGGCAGAATGACTGCTAATATTCCATATTTCCACATCTGCTTTCAATTATACTTATGTCAAGTCATTTTATTATTTGACAAAACCAATCCAAGGAATTAGGCTTTTGTCGGGTGCCTTGAAATGTCATTAAGTGCTCATAGACAAACACACAAATAAAGTCACGTTTCCCACCCAGTACAAAAGTGATGACTCACCTGAAGGGTGACAGGAGGAGTGAGATGTTACCAGCTCACAAACCATCCCTAGTACCTCTCCTGCCACCCTTACCCTCTCACATGTGGCCAAAGCCAGGGTGAGGTCCCCCTTTCCCCAGTACAACCCAGGGTGCACAAGCTGGGACCAGCAGGAGGAGGAAATGGGGGAGCAAGACTGAAGACAAGGAGGGGGAGAAGTGATCCTTTACAAGTTATAATTTTGTCAACAATCCAAATCTGGTTTAAAATTAAATATTAGCAATAAACCCAGAGAGAAAGGACTTCAAAATGCATGACAAAGGAAGTGCTAGGAGCATATGTCTTTTCAACAACTCAGCAGATGTCTCTCTTTTCCTCCCAGTTATCCCAGCCCATCCATTTTAAAGTTCTCTGTACTTTTAAAAGCTGGAGCCCTCGAACTGCTGTTGGTGTATTAGATTCAGAGGAAATCCCTACAGGCCTTCTGTTCCTTTTACACAACCTGAGGTATGGTTTTGGTGGAAGGAGTGGAAGTGTTCAACACATTCTGGAGAAAAAAAAAAAAACCAAACAACAAAACAAAACAGACCCAGTGGCTGTGCCTCTCACTAGAGCCCCAAAAGGAGGGTTTGACACCTAGGGTCAACTAGTCATTTAAAAAAAAAAAAAAGAAAGAAATCTTGCCTCTGATCACTTAATTTGTGGCTCAATTTAGAAAGCAGCATTGCTTTACTGCTCAACAGGACTGTGATCTCATGATAACAGCTGAGGAAATAAAATCTCTGTTTCTCTTGGCATTTTCTCATTTCAGGATCTGCAGGCTTGGTGATGTTTTTCACTCATCATGCTGATACTACTGCAGAAAATGCTCTGACTTTTCACTATCTTATCAAAGGGGCAGCCTGGTAAATCCATCACTGACACCTCTTTGGGCCATAAAGCATAATCCTGGTCCTGGAGATTTTCCTTCCTTTGTTTTACAGACTCTCTCATAGAAAAACTTTTGCCTCGAGAATTTTTTGACAGAAAAAGGTCATAAGCAGTTCTTTCTTGAGTGACAGTCAATGGTTTGCAAAGCAAGACTTCTCAACCACCAGATCACTTTCTTTTCTACATTTGTATTCAATCTATTTCACTCTCCTCTAAAGCACAGTTGAAAGTTTTCTTATACCTCTAATCCAACCTTAGGTCCTCCATCCCAGTCTTTTCCCCCCCCCGCTCCATTCCACATGCAAGCTCCAGATCCCACAGTGCTTTTATTTCTCCTGCCTCTCCATAGTGACCCACGACCATTTTCCTTCAGATATTCTAAGCAACATAATAATAAGATTGATGACTTGACTGCACGTGGAGCAACGGGGTTAACCACAAGCAGTGAAGTACAGAGCTCAGCCCATGATCCTGAAGCATGTCACAGTGATACTGTCATCATATCTAGGGTGTAAAGCATCAGGATCTGTTTAAAACCACTACAGGTTTTAGCTGAAGAGAAGCCCTGGCAATCCAGTCATCTGAGAGATTAAAACAAATCAACAAAGCTCCAAGAAACTATTTTCTGTTGGAAATTCTAAAAGTCTATCATTATTTTTCTGGAGTTCTTTTCTAGACGAGAGTGGGGGAGGGGGGGGAAGGGCAAATTCAGGGGATATGATGAAAAATAAGAATATTGTGTTAATATACACATAATTTCATCAAGAATTAATGCATTCAAATTGAAGATGCTAAAAATTACCAGAAGGAGTAGGTGCTCCTTGTTTGGTTGGTGTTTTTAAATCCTAAACAGGGAGGCGAGTAGACCTAATCCAAAATACAAGCTTAAATAACAAGTATCTCAAATTCCAAGTGTCTCAGATTCAGGATCAAAATAAGGACTTCAAAATTACCTGTGAATTCTTGTAAAACCTGGCTCTGGACCTTAGCCTGTAAAGTTTGCTGACCATCCAGAGATCTTCTGAGGTCTCCCAGACAGACTGGAAACATTCCTCCAACATTTTGAAAACAGTCACTGCAATGGCATGATTCATACTTTCTCAACAAAGTTCCATATGGAAGGGGAGCTTCCCTTTGGAAGATTTTAATAGTCAGGAGACACTGAACATCAGAAACCTGCTGCAGTGCAGCAGTCCACCTCATTTTGCTGATTGGAAACATACAGAACAATTACATTTATTTCCACTTGGGGACTTTTCACATTACCCATCCCTGATTTTGTCACATGTTCTTATTTTTAAATATTTAAAGAAGCTGCAAAGTCTTCAGGATAGAGAACATACCTGCAGTTTGCTACACACAGTTCACACAAACCATCTAGACACAAATAGAACAGGAATACGTGATTGTTTTACTAAAAAAATTGCAAAAGATAGCAGAAGTGGAGGACCAGGGATTACTTAGACACATGGAATAATTGGAAGTCATTTACCATACTTGAGATGCTTGTGTGTTGCATAAGGCTTTCTCTGGTTACACATACTGTTGTTTTGGACTGGAAGAAGAGAGGAGGAGGTCGGAATTTCTAGTGTGCTCCCTCTGATAGTGCTCACACCGTTTGTCTTTTGACTGCTGCATAAACAACTTGAAAGCAAAAACACAGATCAGGGGTAGGTTTGGGGCACGTCAGTTCCAAGGTGCCTCTGCACTCTTAGGCCACAGGAACCAGCACACAGGAAAACACTCAGAGAAGATACTTGTCCACAAAGAGAAGAAAGGAAGATGAAGCAAGAGGGGGGAGGAAAATAAAACAAACAAAAAAGCCCATCAGGCACAGAGTTCATCAACAGAAGCCCTGGGTGGAAACATGGTGTGTAATTGTCTGTTGGGCAATATGGCACTAAGGTTTTCCTTGGGACCAAACAAAGTGAAGGTGGGGGAGAGGTGGAGGGAGATGGGGGAAATCTGTTTGTGGGATGCATTCCTGCAATAATAAAGTCATGACTCATTGAATGACTGACAAAGATATAAATTAAATGGTGATACAGTGAGTTATCTCACACCTACCTTGGAATGCAGTCAGGAGGAAGAATGCTTTTAAAGGGACAAAAAAATAGTCATTGCACGACTAGAACTAATGGGGAATGAAGTCACAGTAACATTCATGGTATCCTTCTGAGTTTTGGTATGATCTCAGTACAATATCACATTCACTCAGGGATATGTGCAGGGTGGGACAGTTCCCAAGTTCCTCTTATCGCAGCAAGGACTAGTGCCCCAACTTGACAAAGTGGAATTTATTCAGCAAGGCTAAAACCAGTTGAATTTAAGAGCTTGCATGAATTCTGCTGTGCTAGAGAGGACTCAGTCTTTAACTGAAATAAATGCAGCACTGCTACCCTATTCCAAGTCAGGATGAGGTCCGTTCCACTGCTGGGTCACACCAAGACAGCCTGGAGATGAACCTTCTGCAGGAACTCAGGCATAGCAGATGAGCAGGAACAGGGCAAACACAACCTAGGTGGATGTAACCCTTCCATTTCCTTTTAAACTCTAGCTCTCGGGGCCAAAATTAAAGGATGGTGTTAATCCAGGAAGAAAGATAAAGTTGCCAACATGACATCTGGTGGGGCTGTCAGAGAACAAATGTTTGCACAGGACAAAGTTGATATTTTAGAGGTGGCTAAACCCAGCCAGACCACTATCAGACAGGAAAATTTCAAGGACCCTGACCTTTTAGAGCTAATCACCAGCATCTTAAAAATGGGTAAGTTTGTATAGTGAACTCTCTAGCTCCTAGCCTTGTTAACTAAACAGTGATGTGAAAACAGGCCAGCAAGAGGGATGCTGAAGAAGTTTGAGGGCAAGATGCAAAATTAAATGCAAACTTAAAAATTCATACAGCATCTTGTTCTTAGAACATGAGCATATTTCCTCGTGCCCATAACACACACACAGACATCAAATCACACTTGGTAACAACTTTGCAGCCGTGACTATTTACATGCAAGTGAATTGGCAGGAGTCCCTTCCCATGTTGTTCTCTAAGCCACTCAAGTCCCATAGGGCTGAATGAGGTTTTTCTTTCAGAGAGAGCAAGTCCCTTGACAAGAGGGGCAGCAGAAGCTGCCAGTCTGTAATAACCTCTGAAGCAAGCCAACTTACTTCCCTAACATAATGACAACTGCATGCACTGGCACCACATGGGGAGACACTTCTCTGCACGTTCTTGGTCTTGTTCTCTTTGCTCAGGACAGACCCCAGGGACATAATTCATGTACATTTTTCAACCTGTGTCACTCCAGCTCATCTGCAGTACTCCTGTGGCTCCCCTCGCAGGCCTAACACCTCAGATGCCTTTCTTTTCCATGCTTTTAACACTATTTCACAGCAAGGCTCTTGAAGCAATGCAAGGACCATTCCACAGGGAGTTGGGTGGAGATCTGGAAGCCTGAGCCTTTGTCACTCATGCCCAAGGCCAGTGTCCTGACTATTCTCCTCAGGTTCAGTGAGCCTCAAGCATTTACTTCAGAAGGCAGTCCTGTTGGATTTGCTTACTAGCCCCAAAAGTAAACCATGACCTCTGGGAGTGGAGTTTTACGCTGAGTGCAAAAAGCACTCTGGTATTCAATATATACATTACAGATGGCTTATACAGTCCTGTGATCTGCCTTGTGAGTCAGAGAGGTTGGAGGGTTTTGATCCAACCCTGAAAGGCAAACTAACTCCAGATAGGATGAGGTAGATACTATACCTGCTTAGCCATTTAGTAAATTCATCTGTCCTACAGAGTCCTATAAGACTGTCTGCACTTTGTACTGCGTAGAAATACACTTAAAGTTTTCTGTGCTAAAAGAGTGGGCACACAACAACTAAGGATTAACCAATATGCCATAAATTTAGGCACTAACACACCCACCAGCAACCTGTGGATGTGCTCATCTCCTTAAAGAACTGATTTTCTATGCCCCAATTAGAATTTTCCATCTGAATTTCCATTGTTTTTTCCTCACAATGCTCTTTTTCCTTTATTGCCTCTTAGAAGAAGTGGGGAAAGCCAGATGAAAGCTTCAGTGAGCCACTCTACCAACTGAATAACAGGGTTGGCACCAATGAATGGAGCTATTCTGGGGCTTTAAGGAGAACAAACCAGAATCCAATTCATAATTTTGTTTGTTGCATCCTGAGCTGTTGCTATAGAAATGGAGGTAATATTCTGTCATCATCATAAAATCAAAGAATCATAGAAAGGTTTGGGTTGGAAGGGACCTTAAAGATATCTAGTTCAACCCCCCCTGCCAAAGGCAAGGGCACTTTCCACTAGATCAGGTTGCTTTGTGTCACATCCTGCTTGGCCTTGAGCACTTCCAGAGATGGGGCATCCACAGCTCCTCTGGGCAACCTGTACCAGCACCTCAACACCCTCACAGAAAAATATTTATTCCCAACTTCTAACCTAAATCTCTCACCTTTTAGTATAAAACCCTTCCCCCTTGTCCTGTCAGTATCTGCTTGGTTAATTATAAATTGCCTAATGTCAGCATAGCATCTATTTCTCATCTGCACATACATTTATTATTAAAATTAGAGCCAAGCAAAGCCCAAAGCTGAAAAGTCATCCTGTGTGTGTGCTGTAGGTGGTTACAGACTTCAATATTCCCTTGCTGGTTCAGGTGAAATACATGCCAAAAAAAGGATCCACACTCTTCCAACACTTAGATCCAGATTTAAAAGTGTTTTTACTTCGAACCAGGGGTCAGCTCCATTTCAATGACAAACCTGAAAACCTCACACTCAGGGCAAGACCTGAACTGGAAAGGCCATGCTGGAGGTTTTGACCCTGCCCATTAGGAACAGAAGAGGACAGGCAGCTCAAGACGGCATTGCCACGCAAGGGGATGGGCAGCACCCAATGATCCATCCCCTTGCCCAATGCCAACTTACACACTGCCTGTGCTCAGTTTTCACAGTGCCCTCTCCTCCCTTCTCCCTTGCTCTGCCAAGCTCCAGCCTGCCTTTCATGCAAACATTTCCAGGCCACTGCACACAAGACCACCAGTCCCAGTGCTACCAGCAAGCCACTGCTGTCCTAACCCAAATGCCTGCTGGGTGCCAAATCAAACAAACCCACTGGATATCCATCAGGGAAAGTGGGGGGAAAGAGGCATTACCTGTCCCTCCTTCTCTGTCACCTGTAGTGTCAAGGAGTCCATGCTCTGGATCTGTTGAGATGCACCTCCAACTCCAAAAGCTGCTCATGACCAAAGACATCACTCAGTTGGAAAACTTAAGTTTCGGATACAGATTGCCACGCTGTGGCATAAAGATTATGTTCTAGAGGTGTGGAGTTTTTTTAATGTTTTAATCTCACCTTCTCTTTTGCATAATAGAGCAGCTTCCTCTCAGCCTACCCAATTTTGTGACCTCCTGAGAGTTAAAATTCCATACCCCCTCTTTTTTTAACCACCTTGTCATCCAAAGGACCAAGATGTCATGGACACAAAGGCAGTCCCCACTGTCAGATCTGCTAGGAAAAAAACATACCTAAAAAACTTTTAAAAGTTTCTCCTAAAAAAAAAAATCAAAACCCAAACATGAACCTGAAGGATCATCAAGTTCTCTGTAACTACTTTTTAGGCAAGACACTTGTTAAAAATCTGAGCAAATTTGGAACATTTGGATAAGGCAGGGTTTTGATAAACCACACATCAGCAAGAACACATGGACAAGCTTTGGGTTAAGTCAAAACCTTCCTGGTTTTGACCAGACTCTCCAAACATTACAGACTCCCCAAAGAGCCCCTCATAAGGGCACACTGACACACTTCATACACCAGGCACTTATTCTGACCACAGGTCAATACTTGGGAGACACTCTCCAGGTGACTCCTATGGGAACTTCCCTGGCTCTCCTGCATCCCAAGTAAATGCCTCATATCTTTGGTGCATTTATAGCAGGAAACTATCTTGCTCTTTGGGAGGAAAAATACATGAAAATAAAGGTTGCTTGGAAAGGCCTTAGGCTCACTCTAGTGAGGAGAACATATCTGTTTAATAAACAAAAAAAATAACACCACCAAGAACTCTGAACATTTTAATCAAATGGAAAACTGATCTATTTTGTAATCCCTTTGTTCTGCCTGGGCCAGCGCTTGGGACAAACATAGATATCCCATTTTTACAAACAGAATTCACAAATCCAAAACAGATAGAACCAATGGCAGCATGTTCAGTGGTGAAATTAGAATACAACACTATGAAATACACTTGCACGTAGCATGTTTGTTTTCAGGCAATGGTGCAAAAGAGAACAAATGATATTTTTGCTCTAAAAGAAAACAGTCTTTCTAACAATCTACTTGGTAACAGAGGTTGCTATGAGCACATGGGACCATCCCTTCTCTCCTCCCAGCTGGCTGTTGGCAGAGACAGGGTGCAGCTCTGTGCCTGCACAGCAGACTCTCACCATCCCCACAGGGCTCTCAGCATCTCACTTGAGATGCCACCTGTCTGCCCAGGACATCCACTCCTCTGCACTAACAAACCCACCACTGGGCAGCAGGATTTCCTCCAGAGCTGGGTCCAGGCTTGAGCACATTCCCCCCCACCTCTGCTCCCAGAAAAACCCCCAGAGCAGCCAGGGATCTCACCACCATCAGAGCTGAAGGCAAAACTCCTTTCTCCCTTTCCCTCCACCACCCTGGTACACATGCACATATTCTCAGGCAAATCAAAGTGCCATGGTAATTTCAGCACAGGGAAAGGCAGAAGATGCTGGTTTGGTTTTTTTTTTTTTTGTTTGATTTGTTTTGTGTCTTTTTTTTTTTTTTTTGTGGTGGTGGGTTTTTGTTCTGGTTGTTGTTTTGGGGGGTTTTTTTGGTTGTTCTCTTTGGGGGGGGGTTGTGTTGTTTTGGGGGGAGGGAGGAGTTGTGTTTGTTTGTTTTTCAAGTGTACCCAAATATTCCTAAAAACCTGTGTACGTGCCTGTGCATAAATAAATACATTAGCATCAGAACAGACCACATAATTGCCTCTAAGTGCAGATAGGCCACAACCCTGCTCTGAGTGATGAAATTTAAACTCTGCCATTACAGAACAGTGGCCTGAAACATTATATAAGTGACGTGAGTTAAGGATGGAGTAACAGCCTTTACACTCAATTTCCTGGCTTTCCTTGGTTTGCGTCACACCCTTAATGTTATTTCAACATTGCATTTTGTCCTCTAAATTAAATGTACAGTAGGTGTTTTGTATTTAATTTCCTTACTGTTTTTTTCCCCTCCTAACGGAAAAAGAATGGAAGAGATTCATGAAAGCTTATAAAACACACATTGTGTACTGCAGAGGCTGGAGTAGCTCTTTTGGAGCCTTTTCATTCTCCTGGGAAAATATATAATTAGGTAGTTTTTTAACATGTGTATTATATACTGAATTACATGTATTTATATATTTCTCAAAGGAGTATTGCTTACACAATAGCCTGGAGCAACTCTTTTGGAGCCATTTGGGTCTATCATGTAATTATGTACTTAAGACCCGTTTATAGTAAATTTTGTTGTGCCTACATAGTAGCATTTTATTTAAGATGAATTTTAAGGCTCGTGAGGGGTGCTACATCAACAGCCTTAGAGACTGCAGGCTTCTGTCTATTTACAGAAAGGAAAAAAAAAAAACATGGGGAACAAAAGATATGGACATCCCCAGACTACCCTTCCAAAATGTATCTTATCTCTGACTTAGGGAACAACTCCCCAAAGTAGGTGGTAAATGATTCAGTATTCAGCTTGCTTAGCAATTTGTTGTGGCAGGTCTGGGTATGAGGACATCATCCATCCGCCTGGAACTGGACTAATACCAAAAAGAATTATTTCACATAGGCTGCTAAGTATTTGCCATCTGCTAATCTGCAATTTATCTCATTTCTTCTTCTCTTATATAGCAAAAAAAGAAAACCAAAACACTGGGAAGCAGATTGCTGTAGGAACTTAGGTGTTTTGAATCAGACATAAGCCCTGTGGAAAATGGTATTAGGTATGTTTTTACTCTCCCAGATACAGCTTTCTGATTCTTTAAACATGGCAAAGAATTTAAAGATTGTGGTGCTATTTTTTCCTGGAAAGAAAGAATATATAAGCCAAAATACTTTTCTCCTGAAATCATAAACAAACAAACTCCCTTTCCCCCTCCAAATATACTAAGTTGCCATGTGATGCTGACAAGAAAGTATGGTGACAGCTGTAATGTAAAGGCACGGAGATATGAAATTTTACATAATTTCAAGTCCCCAAAAAGGGAAATGGCTTGTTCTGAATGATAGGATCTGAATCACCAAGCAGTAGTGCTGAACAAATTGCATACTCTTTGCTAATAAAAAAGTCGATACCAGCTTTCAAACTAGTTTGATACCTCTCCTACCAAATGTAATTCCATTTTACATGGATTTATTTTTCTTTTTAAACTATTTTGGTTATTTAAGATGTGTCTGTCAGAGTTTAGCTTGTTGTTTCTTTTTATAAACAGCCTTTTTTTAAACAAAGCATAAGAAAATATTTTTTTAAAATGTTGAAGGAATTCTGCATTTCCCAAGTAACACTTTTCACTTAAGACACACTGAAAGAGATTTACTCAATTATCTTCCTTTAATTAATACATGACAGGCATTCAGCCCAATACGTGAAGTCTTAAAACCTTCCAAAACTAATTTTTGGGAAAACCTTATATACACAGAAAGCCCTTCATCCCCAACTCCTAAGGAGCAGCCAAGAGCACATTATTTGGCTCCAGCTGCCCCTTTTCTTCCCCCCAGGCTGTGGGGCGAAGGCTTGAAAAGCCATGTTAATGATGGAGGGCAGTACCAGAAGTGTTTTTTCACTCTGTCAGGGCAGTGTTCTCCACTCTATCAGACCAGAGAAGTCCTACATGTGTCTTTTCCTTCCCAAGATCCATTATGGCACAAAATGGCAGCACACCATGGACAATGTGAAGGCAAGACATTCCCTGTCCTACATGGAAGGAACACATGATGTGCAAGGAAAAGCAATCAAAGCCCAGGGAAAATGACTATAATTGACACCACTGCAATCTTTTTGAAGGTTGTCTTTAGCTATGCATTTTGCCACATTAACTCTGAGTACAGAAAGTACCTTTGTGCAGAGAGTACAAATTTCAGCAAGTTACATCTGACTCAAATCAAAGCTACCAAAGTGCTACGTGTCAATCTACTTCCCAGGAGGCTATCTGGTTGTTGTCTTCAGCTCTTTCTCCTCAGCTCTTTATGCAACAGAGAGGTCCACCACCAAGTTCACAAGCACTTCTTAAGTTTCAGGGAAGAGAGGAGTGCTTAAAATATCACTGACAAATAATGGAGCAAGCCTGGAAAATTTCAGCTCAAAAGCCAAATATTCAGAATTAAATGAGTGACAGAAAATAGCAGGTGAAAGCAGAAAGACAGTCAAGTTTCATGGGGTGCTGCTATTCAGGAGGGTGTATGGTGCAATAGGCAGACCCTGCAACTGAAAATCAGAAGGCTGCCTTCTTGACTTCATCATGCCAACCTCCAAATCCCCACATCCTCTGTGCTCTGGTTTCTTTACCTGTACCATAATGCCAGTCTAACTACAGCATAGAAAGAAAGGTTGAATTATGAGCCCCAGATTTAAAGGTCATATGATCTTTTAGCAGCAAGCAAACCCAATACTTTAAGTTGCAGAAAAAAAAAAAATACTTCTTTGTCACTTTTGAGGTACTTCTGCCATTTCCAATCAGTGAAACTACTTTTCCTTCTTGAGATTACATGATTTAAAGACTAATCCTGCACCCCTTTCTTACACAAGCAGTCTTACTGAGATGAAAGCCCCCAAGATATCAGTAGGCATTTTGGCATCAACAGGGTCACATGCACAGGCACAAGGGGTGCAGGAAACCTCCCCAGACCATTAAAGGACACTGCTAAAACAGCTCTAACTTAGCAGCAGTGTTTTATTTGCATCAGGGAAAGGTTCTTCTCATGTCAGGGGATTTATCACCAGTGGCAAGACATGTCCATAACTGCTGTACCAGTGCAAGTGGCTGGGAACACAGAACCACAGTCATTAACTTTGGCAGTCCCTCATCAGCTACAATAAATACTGTGTGCCCCTCTTACTCCTGCTGGGAGGCAGCCTTAGGACCTCACTACACTGAGGGGTAGAAACCATCTGATTCCCAGTTTAATCCTCTTCAGGGCCAAGTTTATGCCCACTTGTTCTTATGCAAATATTGCTCTTGGGTTTAAATAGCTTTTTTCCCCTCTCTGGCATTTAGCCCTGGATGTATTTATAGAGTGCTGTCAAATAGTCTCAACTCTATTTTGCTAAACTAAACAAGCCAATCTCTTCTAGTCCCTTCCCATAAGATAGGCTTTTCAATCTTTTAATATCCCCACTAGTCATTCCATATGCTCTAGTCTTAATTCAACTTTAACACAGTTATTTTAAAATAAGTACGGAATATTCTAAAATAAGCTTTCTGTGTCTTGTACAATGGTACCAGTGCCTTGCCTTGACATATTTGACCTCTCTGTAGTTTCACCACTGTCACATCTCCAGCACATCACTAGCTAGAACAGGATGGATAGAGTTAACCATGAAGTTTTAGTCCAAAACTCAGCCACACATAGTAACACAGTTAGGTAAGCATTAAGGGGGTCTTGCCAAGCCTCAGCTCCGCAATTCCCTAAGAGAAGGGAGAGGGATTTTTCACTTGCAAGTGTGCAACATCTCACTTTTAATGCTGACCACTAATAAACAAGAAAATGCAAAGCTCCACCGAGGCTGATAGTTTCTCCCACCCAACCTTCCCCAGCCCTAACTGGAAGAGGCTCCTAGTCCAGGCATCTGCTTGTGTTTTGGTATCAGAGAAACACAATGTTGCCTCCAGATATTAGTCCACAGACACAGATTTAGGCACAGTTCAGCTCCCTGTCCTCTCCTAACACTCCTGCCCCTGCATGGCAGAGCACCACTGATGGAGTCACAACCCTTTGTTGTCACACTGACATTTCCAAGGCTGCCCTGGTGTTGCTCAACCTTCCAGCGTGCTTCCCTTCAAATCACAGCTGAGCTACAAGCACTCTCTTCTGCTCCCAGCCAGAATAAAAATCCAATTGAATAGAAATGACACTGCTGTAGGCAGCAGGCTGTTTGTGCTGCTCTCAGCAGCTGTGACAGCCACGCCACAGGAGCAGAGCAGCAGGTGATGTGTACACATACATAGCAGTACTTCAGCAGCAGGATAAACTCGTGCTATTGATGGGGGCACCCCTCTCTCCTCAAGGCCCTGAAGCATTCTGTTGTGCTCTTAATTTTACCTTTCCCCTCCCTAGAAACAGTTCTGAAGCCAGTGCCCAAGCCAGCAATCTCTTGGTGACAAAGAAAGTCACATGCTATAGCTCATAAGCACCTGATGAGCATTTGGCCTGAATAAATATTTCTTCAAGAATCCTCAGCCACTAACCTTTGATAAACATGTGCTAAGAATACAAACATATTAATAGCATCCTCAAGATGTTTCTTCTGTTGTTTTCCTTGTGGTGGTGACTGAGGATGCTCCTTAAGGGGGTCACCACAGTATGCATTAGGTAAGAAGATGACATCAGCCTATGGCACGGAGAGAATTGGTGAGATAAACAGCAAACAGTAGATGGGATAACAACCAGCAGTAGTGAGGCACTAAGTTATCAGTTCTCAACATTACTTGATGTGATGTGATCTACCTACTCTGTGGTCCATTTTTTATTTTCTCCATTTCAGCTCCCACACAAGGTGCCTTGGCACCCAGCCTGGAACAGTTGTGGCTTCTGCCACACATGTGCTCCGAGTTTTGCACAGATGCACATTAACACAGGCACTGCCTGCCATCATCGTCCTTGCCTTTCACTAGGAACAGATTTAAGAGACATTCTGAATGACCTTCCTTTCCCTTTTATGAAGACTGCAATTGTCAAGTTACCATAAAAAATTATACTATACCACCAGCTGGAGCTGGACTAGGATTAGGAATTAAAAACCCTTCCCACTGAATTTCCTTTACAAGCAACCCACCATCCTCACTCATGTACAGGTGACTTCCACAAAGTAAAACATCTTTCTGCCCTTAATATTTAATGTTCTCACATTTCAGTAACTCAAAACCAGAGATTCCCACTCACTTGCTCACAGTCCCCAATCTGAAATACCAGCAGCACAGTCAGTGGCCTGCAGAACAGATATTTATAGTTATTATAAAGGCACAAAGACTAATATATCAGGTTAAAATAGAACTAAAGCCACCAACAGAACAACAGCAATAAATCATCAGTGCAAAGTGACACTGTTGTTGCACACAGGTTGGATGCTGAGGGCAACAACCACCTTCCTCATCTTATAAATATAACATGAACACCAAAATATTGCTGTTTAATATGTTACATGCTTTTAGTGATTACATACAACTATTCACCTACATGTATTTTTTATATGTAGTGAACACAAACTTTACAATTAAATTTAAGGACCAATATGTTTGAAGTGATAGAAGAGAATAAACTGGATTTTTTAAGTAAAGGTGATTCCTATCAAGTCAAATAGCTCCACTTCTCTGCTAGTTCTGAGAATACTTATTCTGTTACTAAATAAAAGGTAGGCTTCTACTCTTACCTTTCAGTAAATTAAAAAGATTAAAATTTCAGATTTGGTTGAAAACAGAACTCAGTTTTGAGCCAGAGATGACCTTTACTATAAGAACTTCTCCCAGAAACAGCACATCCAACTCTCTTTTTCATTTAAAGTGTTCCTGTAGACTTTTGGAGAGCTGGCACAGGTTTTACTTCAGGGTTTGAGTATTTTTTGTTGGTTTTCTAATTTATTTCAGTAGATTTGGAGAAATGTTAGTGGAGTCACATGAATGTCACTTTATGATGTTCCAGCAGAAGCTGCTATTTCTTTAAAGATTCTCTCTAACAACAACACAGATACTTGGCAGTTATCGGCAGTGAAAGTTGAGATATTCTAGGAATAGGTATTTCAAAGATAGTTTCAAATTTGGATGTTCAGTTGCCTTGTAAAGCCTTTTTTAATAGGTATTCATAAAAATTGGGAAACTCAACCATTCCAACAGGAGACATTTCCACAAAATCTTGACAAAAAAATTAAAGTTGTGAGGTACAAGACTTCAAAATTTATACATTGGTGTGTTTTCCTACATTCATCCTTCTTAAATACATAAAGTCTGAAAATCTCCTGCAGAGTCTTTATTTCTGAACCCAAAATCTTATAAAAAAGAAACACACAACATGCCTATCCTCATGGCTTGAAGTGCAAGTTTCTATCTGGGGTCTCCTTGGGGTCAACAAAAGACAAGATTAGCCCTCAATTTTAGGGTCTTTAATTGTCAAGTGTCTGAAAATACATGCCTTGTTCTTCCTTTATTAGGCTGTGAGAGTAAAAGGCCTCCATGGGATTTATGGCATTCAATTCTTTTATCTTGGGGGAAACTATTCTCTCCTCTCAAACAAAAACACACACACCAAACAATAAAAATTACTAATCAAACAGACAACATCAAAAAGCCAGCTGGCCTTGAATCTAGATCAGGCTAAGCAGTTACTACTGATACTCAGACAAGTTTTATAACATTTTTCTTAAGAGGGAAAAATGCTACTGAAGTATTTTAATGTGCTTGCTGAAAAAGATTCAGATTCCGAGCTAATCTGATCTCCGAGATTTGTTCCACTGTATTTTATTGTGAATCTCCAAACAGCTTTCCCAACTTCTTCCTCCTCTTCCAAAGCACAATTGCATCTCAAAGACAGCCATGGGACAGGTCACTGCCATGAAGTTTTGTAGCATCAAGGTTATAATTGGTTAAGCAGCACCAACAAGAGTCAAACCTGCCAGAAGGTTAGAGATGCTTTCTGTTGAGTCATCTAGCACTCAGCTTCTGAGCATCTCCACTGAGATGAGCAGAATCTGGATCCAGGTCCAAGGTATTAGGTCCATTATATTGTGGCTACTTTGCATTACAGGCATCTATTGGGTAAAACTTCACCTCTGAAGTGGGGACACAAAGCTGACTAGTGCAGTTGACATGGCTGAGGGACAGGATGCCATTCAGGACAACCTGGGCGAGCTCAAAGAGAGGGCTTGAAGAACAGCAAAGTCAAGCGCAAGGTGCTGCACGTGGGTCAGGGCAAACCCCTGCATCAACACAGGCTGGGGGATGCATTTCAGAGTAGCTCTGAGGAGAAGAAATTCAGGGTGTTGGTGAAAAGAAAACCTTCACACAAGCCAGCAAGGTGTGCTTGAGGCCCACAAAAGCAACCATGTCCTGGGTTGCAGCAAAAGCAGTGTGGCAGAAAGGTTGAGGGAGGAGGTTCTGCCCCAGTGACACCCCACCTGGAGTGCTGAGTCCAGCTCTGGGGTCCCCAGCACAGGAAAGACAGACTTGAGTGGGCCCAGCAAAGTTAATCAGAGAGCTGGAGCACCTCTTCTACAAAGGAAGGTTAAGAGTTATGGTTTTTCAGCCTGGAGAAGAAAAGGCCCAGGGGAGACTTTCCTGCAGATTTTCAATACTTAAAGAGGGCTTTTATGAAAGATGGAGACAGACTTTTTATTAGGGTGCGTTTCAACAGGTCAAGTGACTAAACTAAGGTAGATTCGGACTAGACATATCACAGAAAATTTTTATAATGAGGGCAGTGAAACACTGGAACAAGTTGCCCAGAGAGGTGGTAGATCCTCCATCCCTGGGAACACCAAAGGTCAGGTTGGACAAGGCTTTGAGCAACCTCATCAAGTTAAGGTTGTCCCTACTCATTGCAAGAGGGTTGGACAAGATGACCTTTAAAGGTCCCTTCCAACGCAAACCACTGATACTATAATCAGTTTTTCTATACAAAGTTTCTAAGTTGTGTTTTGTTAAGAGGACTCTTTTTTGTTTTAAAAGGCATTATGATAAAGAACCTAAATGTGCTTAGATGATAAATACCAGCTCAGTAAAAACTGGCCATGCCTTTAGAGTAAGTGTACATGTCTGATAATGGTTCATAAAACAACATTGGTGTTCCTTTTCTCAATAGAACAAGCCAAAAGCAGGAAGACAAGGGAGGTGCCAGGGATTCTTGGGATGTCCAATTCACTGTAAGGGGACTCAATTTCCCAGCGTTTTGTCTTGCTAAGGGCAAGCAGGGTGAATAGACTATCAACAGGTATGGCTGCTGGTTTAAAAAAAAGATATGCCAAAAGAGCTGCCTAAGGCTTGAACAATGTTCTGAATAACCCTTTATTTTTATGTCTTTTCATACAGATAAAAGACTGTGCTTGTGCAGCAGTAGTGACAGATAGTTGCCACACCAATAGTTATCATACCAAATCCAATCTGTTTATCTTCATTTAAACAAGCTAGATTTCTAAAGGTTTTGTTATCCCTTGAGCTGAAAGAAGAACTTCTCTTATTTATATTAGTTGCTTAAAACTCCCCTGTGTTATGTGCTGCACAGGGGTATAGCGAGAGCGTTCCATCCCGAATCACTCACCATATAAACACAAGAGATACAGTAGATATTTTTCTTGCTTCTAGTAATACAGACCCAAATCAGGGAATGACTTCAGCTTGCTCAAGGTCACATAGGATACCTGTAGTACAGCTGCAGTATTTGACTTTTCTAAGCTCAGACCTGTCAAATGCTTCTGTAGCTGTCTGCCAACAGGATTGGCATCATCCCTTGAGAGAGTTTGAAGCTGTCACTGCAGGTTCACTGATGCAACGTTCCCCCTCCCTTGCATTTGTCTCTCAGCCCTATCCACGTGCAGCCCCAGGCTTATTCCAAAGCACTGGGTGCAGTGAAGCTGCCTCACACTTGTAAGCTAGAAGTGCTTGTAATGCTTCAAAAGGCAGTGCCTCCAAAGAATCTCCCACCACAAAACCAAGGTGCCAGTTTTGCACTGCAATACAGATATTCCTTTAGTGATGAACCTCATGTAACTCCACAAATAAATTAAAATGGGGCATAGTTAAATTCTCAGCATACAGCACAATGGAAAACTGTCCACAAGGGCAGCTGACAGAAAGAAAAGCCAGTGATACTGAACCTCAGTAGTGCTCTGTGGGCTTTGAAGACTAAAACTAACACCACATGGACATTACTGTTAAAATGTTTACAGCTTTACCTTGTGCTTAATTAATCATGGCACTCTGGGAGGCCTGGTTACCCACTGTGGATGTGTGGTCTCACCTGGCTGCTTCCTCAGGACCTTCTTTCCATCACACTGGCATTTGCAGAGTAGATGTTGACTCAACACCAGTTCAAGGGGCACTCTGGAACTTCCACACCAGATTAATCCTGGGAAAAAGCCACTGAGTGCAAGCTCCAGTATTCCAGTGCTCTGACAAGTACTTGGGAGCCCTTCGGTGAAAGCACCTGCCCAGCTGCTTGGCAGAATCAGGGCCTCCATCACTGACACAGGCAACATCACAGCCATTAAAATTAGGCTTGGGTTCATAAAAGTCAATTGCAACAGAATTTGCTTGATAGAAAGTAAACATTGACTGCATATTCTATTACAGCACATAAACAGCAAGGCACTTTTTCAAAAAAACCCTGCGCAGCTATTACATATGTACTTTAAAAAAGGTCTGAGCTAGCAAAATTCACTTTAAAATGAATTAAAGGAGCATTACCACACTCAGTTTAAGAGCAGGACTGACATAAGTGCTAGCACAAAACATCAACAAAGCAGAGCATAAATCTTTTGAGCCCGGAAAAGACTCTTTTCACAGGTTATTTTTCCTTCTACAGAGCAACAATGTAATCATCAAGCAAACAGAGCAAGTGAAGGAATGATTGACTGAAGGCCAGGTTTGTTTTTCACCAACATGAAAGAATTCACACCCTGGAAGAGACAGCAACTTAGTCCTTGCCACGGTTGTGTTGTTATTTTAGCTTCCATAAGGAAAAGCTCTTTGAAAAGATTTTTATCTCTGCATGTGTACATATATTTTATATATATAGTTATATTCACATATATACATGTCCATTAGGAGTAGGGATATTTAGACACATGGCCCCGACACCCAGCCTTCTCTGTGATGCACATAAAGTTTATTGCTTCTTTAAATACATAGTTACTGTTTTTAAATAATGATGTGAGGCTGTTCTCAGGGACAGCTAGGGAACAAGAGGCAAGCCCAAAGAAGAAGTTTGGAGAACCCTAATAGACCTTACACCAGCAAGAACCTCTCCAGTAACACAAAGGTCATTATCAGTACATGCCTGTTTACTGAGGTACGGATCACTGCTTTAACCAGCCTTGAAATTCCCAGCGAGCTGCTCCAGCACAAGGGCTTCTCCTAGTAAGGACCTGGGCAGCTTCCCTCCAGCTAGGGGAAAAGCATGGGAAATCTCAAAGCAGCAGACAGCAAAGGCTTTGCAGGGAGAAGGAGACAGATCTTTATACAGGACCAGAGTGAGCCAGGTATGTAAACATCCCCTGGCCATAAGCGGTAGGAGCGCTCGGGTTGGAATCAGCAGGATCTCTTAAACATGTTTAACGTGAGGCTGGTGCTCACATAGCTGGCAGAAATGGGCACAGAACAAGTGGGGGGGCTGCAGGCAAGGGGGGCTTTGCAGGGCTCACACACAGGGACCGCAGAGCCAGCCACAGGTCTCCTTAAAAGCAACAGAGCATGTTGGATGGCCAGTAAGGGTAAGGCTGGTATTTCCTGATATTGAAATAAATATCTAGGAAGATATATAAAAATATGTATTCTATTTCTGTGCACATGTACTTTATTTAAATACATCTATAAATCAGGCCGTAAGCTACTCGTGACTTCTGAGATTCCCAAACCCAACAGCAGATGCTGCTACAAACTGGGACCTAAATGTCAAGTACCAATGATGCTTATCTGCTATTTAATTAAATTACAAGAGAAATAGCATTCATGCATTAATTCAGTCATTCACAAGGATGTTACACACTCACAGCAAGAGCCCAACTTACCCTTTCAGCACTCCAAGTTTCCATCTAACAGCTTTTTATTGGTAAAAATACCTCATATCTACTTGCAAACAAAATGTTGTCTTGACTTATCTAGCCTTGTTAGGTCAGGTACCTACTGCCTGGGTGCACTCCATACCTTCCTCTGATATCTTGTAGCCCAGAGCATCACAGTGCATAAGTCACTTGCTCCAAAAAAGTGACCTCTGGTCTCAACAACATCCCACCAAGGACACTGATGGCAGAGGAACATATCCCAAATTGAGAAGATATTCTGAGTGCTTCAGTGAAACAGACACATTAAATACAGATTAGCATAAAATACATTTGAGTCCCAGACAGTTGTAAGACCCAGTTATCTGTGAAACAGCAGAAATGACCAGTGCTTTTTACTGATGGAAATACTAAAGCCTACACAACATAAAAGGAATACCTACTCTATCACATACCACATTCAAAAGAATGAATTAAAATTAATGGACATGTGGAATCCACATGTATAAGTAAAAATCAAGGGTTAATTACTCATATAGTATAATACAATCCATGAAGAGAGCTTAAATGTCAACCTGTGCTCCAGAACTTTCAAGTCAGTAAGAATCCACTATTCCTCTTGAAGAGCTAAGATTAATTACATGCACTGAGATGTTTTAAGAACATATGACAAGAAAAAAAATAAAGTGGATCAAATCATATAATCCAAACCTATATCAATTGCTAAAGAAAAACAAGAAAAAGAAAAATATCATGTTTAGAAATAGATTTTAAAAATAACTCTTATTTTTTCCACAAGAAATTAAGCTTAAGGATTTCTTTGTGTCACCAGAACCCACAAATACAGATTCAGTTTCTTCAAGCATTAGCCGATTTTCTTCAAAAATGTCCTGTTTTTTTGAAGAGAATTACACCACATCCAATAAGCAGTATTTAAAAAACAAACAAACCCACAAGAAAATGTTAAAACACCCCAAAAATAAAATCAAGTTAAAAAAATTACAAACCAAAATGCCCCACCCTTCCTTCTCCTTTTTACAAAGAAAGGTCAGGAAACACCAATCCCCTATTTTAGCATGCAGATTTTTTTTTCCTGCCTCTAACTCTTGCCAAAATCCATTCTTTATCTGAGGCAGATAAAGAATGTGTTTAATGTAGAGCACCTTATTCTTCTAAACACTCACGTAGCTTTCTGAAGGTTAACAGATGCATGAGAGGGAGCAACAAAAACCTGAACTGAATCACAAAGGGTTTGCAGGTCTGCCTGCTGTGTTATCCTGCTGTTGGCTGCCATGCAACCAAACAAAACTAGGGCCCTCCTTTGGGGCAAAGCTTCTGTCATCAACATCAAACTCACAGGAGTGCAGTGGGCATGATTTAAATCCACTGCATGTTACACCTCTAGACACCTTCCAGGGAGCTGCCTTCAAAGCAGAAATGTGTGTTCTCGACTAAGAAATAGGACAATTTCACTGTCACAGCAGCCATGCCCTGCTGACAATGACAATCAATGACAAAAAAAACCACTGTGGCAGAGACCACACCCCACAGCTCCACTGCATTTGAGACCAAAGTGCTCCTAAACAACGTGGCTCTGGCTGGTTTCCACCCGGAGGTGAAGCTCACGTTGTCCAACACCTAAAAAAGCTGCACTAAAAGACAGGCCATTGCTGCCCAGGGGTCAGGGCTGCTATGGCAGGTGCTGAACCAGCAGCTACAACCCTCTCATTATTTGTCTCCATGGAAGTGCCCTGCTGCAAACACCCATCAGAACTGAGTATAGGCCCGCAGAGAAACAGGTGAAGTGCCAAAGGGAGCATCATCTCTGCAGTGTCCAGTGGGGGAAGGAGAAAGCAGAAGTGCAGCTACAGGAGCAATCAGTTTGAAGAACTACATTTATGTTCCCCATCTTTGCTCTGTTTTGGCAAGAGTGAAAGTCAGAGATTAGAGAAAACAAATGTCCTGTTATTTTAGAAAAGTTAATTCCTGGAATGATTTCTGCCAGGGGGCCACAGCAACAGAGCAAACAAAAAAGGGAGAGATTCATGGTAATTCTTGCCTATCAAGTTGGCACGTGCCCCAGAGATAGTTCAGCAGTTCCCTGAGATCAGTGAGAAAGTCAGCTGTGGGAACCTAGCCTTACCTTTGCAAGCATCAGCAACCTCATAAACACAGACTGAGGACTCTGAACTAAGAAGAACCATGAAACCAGCCTGGGGTCACAGCTGGTGTCTCCTGGTGTCCTTCCACTCAAGGAAAGCCAAGCTGCGTGGTGGCAGCTCTCCTGACACTGTGTTCCCAGGTACCACCAGCCCTTCCAGGCTTGGCAACACAACTGTGTGCAGAGGCTCTCTGGGAATCTCCCTCTCCAGCCCACACAGGCAGCTGTTCCCCAACTGCAGCAGCTGGAGGGCACACAGTTCTGTGCCCCTGTTTTAGGCCGGGGGAGGGATGAGGAACTAGGCTCAGACAGCCCTAGCAGCACAGTGCCACCACACTCAAAGGACTGGAAGGGGCATATGTGATCCTTTGCAACAATAAAAAGGTGGCAAAGGAAGATCAGTTTTAATTTAACCACCCAGGACTCCCCCAGGCACCGTTAGGCAGGGCTAAAAACCAGGACAGAAACTGAACAGTTAAGCTGCATTGCTCTCAGTAACCATTAAAAGAAGAACCCTTGTCTTCAGCCAACTTCCAATCCAGTATTCTGCAAAAGTGAATTAAAGTGGCTGGAACAGAGCTTTTCTAAAGCAGTTTACATTGGACAGATCACAAGAACAATAATCACAAAACATGCTTTCTTTGAACCTGCCAAATTATCACATTTCTTCTNCAACACAAAAAAAAAAAAATAATCAGGCCTTTTAAGTGCAGCCCAAGCCCAGAGTAACAGAAGAAATCCAATACTGTCTTGGTGACAAATTCCAAAAGCACAAGAAAGACAGCCACTTTCCTCAAAATTTATAGCTATGAAAAAAGCACTAGTTACTCATATCACTGTAATATCCAAGCAAAATCAGTACCTCATTATTCTGGCCAGACACACAGGAACAGTAGTTCAAGGGCAGTCCTCGCTCGGGGATTGCAAAGCAACTGGATAAACCAGAGAACAGAAGAAGAGCACAAAAGAGAAATCCCAGATGAAGCAGGTTAACAGAGAGCTCAGGGGATGTCCTTTTATGTCCTCACAGATCACCTGCCATGAATTTGTGAGCATTAGGATCAGGTGAGACACATCATTGCACCTGGGTCTTGTTACAGACCTGCATCACTAGCAATGCTCTGGCAGTTCTGCTGGCTTCCTTTCCCAAAGGCAGGTGCTCAAAGATTTGGCATGACAGTGCCCCAAATGGTGTGGCAAACCTGGTTCTACCCTACTCCTCAGCCTAGAAGCTTTCCTTCACTCCTCCATAGCTTTACAAGGCATCTCAGCTGCGCTGGAGACCTCACCTATCCAAGAGATGGAAACAAGGATGAAAGCAACCTTCAGTTTCCAAATACACTAGAAGACCTCCCTCCATCAGGTCCACCAAATTACTGTCCCTCAACCCCACATCCTCCCTGCAGACCTCCTTCTTCCTAGGTGTAAGCTCTGTGAGCCCACAGCTGGCTCCTGACACCCCCTGTGAGGGGCAGGGACACCCCTGCAATGCCCACCATGGCCTTCCCTGCAGGACAGGGGAGGACACCATGGATACCCCTCACCTCTGGCTCCATGCCTTGGTTGGGGCTGCCCATAAAGGGTCCAAGCCTGTTGCTGGAGCACTCACAGCCAGCTGCTCTTGTGGAGCAAATCTTCCTTGCCCTGGCAGCGTAGTCTGGGGATGTAAAAGCAAGGACATTTTTCAGATGGTGATGTCTAAAATAAGTATCTTTTGAGCCCTAATACATTTTCATGTACTTTCAGTTTCTTCAGGATGTCAAATGGGAAAAATGAATCTTTCAGCATGGCAGGCTTAAAGGTAAAATTAACAACATTAAAATTTGAACAAGAGCCTGAGCTTCTGATTTTTCTTTCTTTTGCACTTCCACCCTGACTTGCATGGAAACTAAACATTTAAACTGTATGGTTTGACATGACTGTGTAGGTCATTGAATTGCTCTTCATTTTTCACTTTGAGAGCGGATTGCAAAACTGGATATTTGTTGAAATCAAATGGAGAATTTTTTGTTTGTTTGTTTGTTCTGGGTGGCTGATTTCAGTAACTAATCAGCAAGGCTCAAATGACAGGCTTAGCAAGTCTTGGGCAGTTTTAAATTTCTTCTGCCATTTGAATGTGCAAGATTTCAATCCACTTTTCATTGCTATCTGTTCTTCCCGAGTTCAAATATTTCAGTATTTCCTGGAATGCATATGAGAATTACAAATATAATCAGATTGAAACTCGCTTTCAAAATGTTTTGGCATTATTGAGACCTACTTTTAAGTGTAGGCCAGATTTAATATTCATTTGTGTCCAGGAAGTTCAGAGGGCTCCACATGCACACCTTGAAAGCAGAAACAAACCATCTGAAATTAATGAGGGAAGTGTGGGTCCCATCTTTCTATCTGGGAAAGGTGGAGTGAAAAGTTCAAGCCCAAAAACTTCACAAAATCAAGACTATTAATTAAATGCTGAGCCAGAACATATCAAAGGCAAAGGAAGTAATTCCATGTGCTCCACTTGGCATGGGATCAGGCCCTTCGTTTGAAATTGTGCAGAGTGAGGAATATAGGAAAGGACACAGTGTTACCTTCTGTTTTTCAAAGGGTAGAGTACCCTTCTAGGGAAGTTTTCTAACCAAGAAAATCATGAGCACACCTCTTCAGATTAGGGAACTGGTCTGGCATGGTTGCCTATGTAATCTGTGTACATTTTCCAAGATTTGGAGAGCTTCATTGAGAGTTCAGCTCTCCCTGGATTCCTCCCTGCCCTGGTGGAAGAGGCAGCTCTGCCTGATGTCCCGTCCACATGGCTGTTCTCCCCAGTGTAATTTCATCCCTCTGCTCTCTAACCACCAGTGACTAAACCATGCAGAGCCCAGGGCCTTTCTGCAACCCTACTAAAATTTCCTTCCCCAGGTTAGCCCAGGTCTTTGCCTTTTCGTGCCTGTGGTCATTCACCACACCTGAAAAGCTACGTATCACCAATAGGGCCACCACAAGGGTCAACTGCAGCAACACGTAGAGGACAAATTGTTCTCGGAGTCCTAAGGCCTTTCCCTTCCCTTCCCTTCCCTTCCCTTCCCTTCCCACTTTTATATACTCTTTTATAATGTCCCTTCTTTTATGTTTTCTTTTATTGTCTTTTTTCTCTTTTCCATTTCCTGTCTCTTCTCTTTTCCCTATTTTCTTGTTTCTTCTCTTCCTTTTCCTTTCCTTTTTTCTTTTCTTTTGGCTTTTTTCCCTCCTCTTCTCTTTATTTTCTTTTTGCCTTCTGTTTTTGTTTTTTTTTTTTCCTACCTTAGATACAAACCCATCCTTTTTTTCCCAGCTTTTTTTAAACACTGTCAGTAGCTCTTCATGGGAATATACATTGCTAATGTCCCTAACCTTAAACTCACTATCCCAGTTAGAAAATGAGAATAACTTCCTAAATGTTTTGCAGTCACTGCCAGAACTCCAAAAGTTTGTGATCTCGTTTTTATACGTAAGCAACCACTAGGTACAAAGATACAATCTGTTTATACCCAAATGATGTGTGGAGGTCTTTCACAAGCCCTTTGGGGAGGCTTCTCCCTGTTTCAGTAATGGGAGATTGGGAAACTGCGGTTGTTCATATTGGTTTTACGGGAAAAAATAGAGTGTCCTCACTTTGCAAAAGAATTTAACTTCTCTGCTATGCTGCAACACATGCATTTTTAAATCAACGCAATGGCTCTGCAAGACAGACAATGGATTCCATCTGTCTAAACAGAGATGGCCTCTGCTATCAGGGCAGCTTGCAATCTCTGCTTTGTCCTTCTAAGTGGAAAGTACCAAACTACATACAGATGGCTTAAAAGAAGAGAGTGGGACTTGCCCAGCTCCAAACAGGAAATCTAGGACATGCAGATTTTCTGATAGCCTTGGTTTACTCAACAACCACTAGACCAACCTTCTTCACTTGAGGATAAATTCTTCACAGCTATGGGAGCAAATAGAACCGTGATAACATCCCATAATTTCAAGAAGTGCTCCTATACCTGCTGCTATCAATTCTCATCCCACCTTGAGAGTTCTGTTTCTCTCTGCTTTTTCTCTGCAGAATTCGAAGAACTATTTTTTTTATTTGTAGAAAGAGGTGGAGAATGCACTTGACCAATTCAATTAAAAATGCTTGCAGTCACAGAATGCTTATTTCCATATCACTGTCAGTGTTCATATCCATCTTCTTCAAATACAGGCTGCATTACATGAAAGAGCCCCTATTTCAATTTAGCAAATAACATCAGCTTGACCCCAGCATTCAGCTGCTGACTGAGTGCCCAGGCAGTACTATCAACAACCAGATATTTAAAAATCATCATTAGAATTCAATTCCAATGATTTCCTACAAATACTTATAACAATATCAGCTCCCAGAAGCCAAAAGGACCAAGCTGGACAAGTTCCAGGCCTGCAAGGATGCCAGCAATGACCTGCATTTTACTCCATGAACAAATATGTACAAGAGATGTTGCCAGCTCTATCAAATTTATCAGAAATCTTGCTACAGCTTCTTTTCAAACCTCCTCTAGGTATAATGGTCTATCATAATAGTTTTGAATCCTCTTCTGAACTGTTAAACTAAATTGTTCTAGGGTCTGATTCTGTGAGGGTTTTTAGTGCTTAAGGTAGGCAATAGTCATTATTTCTCACAAAACATTAGTCTAAAAAGGTTAAAGTTTCTCTCTTCTTCAAACACAGTCCAGTAAATGAGTACCCTACTGATGTCACTTGCTAATAGCATGGTCACTACTTCAGGTAACACATAGAGCCTTGTGGGGTGTTTGATTTAAGAAACACTTAAATTTTATAGCATAATTTAAAGAGAAAGTACAACCACCCTGCCAAAGGAATAAAAACCCTCATGATTTAAGGTTTCTGGATGAGAGCAGAGAAAAAGCAGAGAGCTTTTTCCATGGGAAGTTAAAGCAATGAGGTTTTGTATACCTGGAATGTAAAAAGTCATGGTACTGACTGAGGTTCAGGTTCCCAGTCCACTGAATTCAACATGAATTCCCCTCCACTGTCTTCAAAGGCCACTGGATTAGGTTTTTAATTGCTCAATGCTTATGTCCCAGAATAGATCTGTACTGTGTTCTAGTGGTTTTCATGCTTTAGGAGAATCAATTGCGTGGTCAGAGGTACAATGTTTTGGAGACACATGTTCAAAACTCCACAGATGCAGCTGTAAATGCAAAGGAGAGGATAACCAGGGCATTAGGAGGCAATTTGAAGAAGGCAAGTCCATAAAGCCACACAAAATGAGTGAGCAAGCAGGTCAGAAATATTAAAAAGTGCAAATTTGTTAACAAGTTAACATTTCTTACAATCATTAAGAGTAACAGGTCCTCACACCTCACCAGGTCTTCTTATGAACTTCAGGTAGTTCATAGAGTTTTGCAACCAGAATCTGCTGCCGTTCAGTTTGGTCTTGTAAACTCTGTCCAAATCTGCTGCTGCTTCAGCCAGAACTGTTCCACAGAGGTGCAGGGAGACCTGGGCTGCACACCAGGGCTGCAGGGAATGCTTCAGCTTTACTTACCTTACCACAGAACCTGGGGATTTCTGTCAATGTAGATATAACCAAGACTCAAGCAGCGCTTCCTCTCTTTGATCCTGGTTATTCTGGATGTCCTTTCACTATCCCAAGCTGTTGCCCATCAAATATGCATGAGGAATTTAGTAGAGTGGGTATGTTACACCAAGTGGGCAGAACTGTCTCAGAGTACAGGCTGTTGGACAATGGGGTTTACTCCTGAATACTTGACTTCAGAGTGCCCTGGTGGCTTCTGTAGAGGTTTGTAGGGTGATTGCTTCATGATTCCATTTTCCTCTGGCTCAGTTCTGTTTCCCATTGAGCAGCACAGTATCCTCTCAGGACAACACAAACTCATGGTCACCTGGCCTGGAGATGAGAGGGGCATGAGATACCTGAACTGTGACTTGCAAGAAACGCTGCAGTGGCTTTCCTGAATCATTACCTCCCTGTTTCAGCTAAAATTCCTCACTCCTGGCTTTGGGAGACAGGAAGTTCTGATGAAATGACAAAAAAAATTATTTCTGAGAGAACTGTCACTTTGCTCATGTTTGCTTTAGTCAGAGGCTCGATCCACCAGAAGAGAGTGTCAATGGGAAATGTACACACCACTCTGCATTTTTACACACAGCTTTGTGATCTAAACCTAATATGGATCTGCGAGAGCTGAGAGCTATGAATGCCTCCCTCTACCAGGTTACACATCTACAAATTTATTCTTGTGCTTTACAGCCCTTTTGGCTACCTTCAGGTAGTTATCAGGCAAATATTGAAATAGCTGAAGCAAAGAAGCAATTGCAGTGAAGTGAGCTCCTCCCCAGCCTGATTTCCTGAGTACCCCGTAAATAAGCAGTGTGACACTGGTTACTGTAAATTAGACCATAGCGAAGGCCTTTTAAGGCAGGCAGTTTAAAGTACTCTTCACCCTATGATTTTTAAGAATTTCTTGTTAACTAAAGGCTAATTGGTACTTACTAATTTGCTTTTATCTGTAGCTCTAGGGAATAGAAAAAAAACACTGAAAAGTAACAACTTGTCCCCACCTTAACCCTCACTTGGTCCCCCTTCAAGGTTTGACACAGCCAGTGCCAAAAAGAGAGATCCTGTTGCATAAGTTTCATGAGTCCTTGGCATATGTGAGACCAGGCTTTTTTCCCACACGTCTGTTCTAAATTCCAGTCACAACAGAAACATACAGTAATTGCATTGATTGGTTGTCAGCTTTAAAAAGGTGACTATACCCCTTTTTATCAGTGTATTTTTATCACACTGGCCGGTATCAGGGAGCCCTCTCTGTAGGGAGGTTACTTGATCCTCCAGGAACTGCTCTAAGGTTGGTGTTTTGGGTCTTTTTTCACCAGCTAATAGCGTTTAGCATTTCACCAGGCCACATTAAACTCAGTGTACAAGCAGTTAAGAAAAGTACTGTATCTGGCACTGCTTAATGTCACTGACATGAAATGTGAGCAGCCGTGCCAGCATTCCTGAACCCTGAAAGTACTTTACCTTTCCTCTGCCTTTTGGAAATTGAATACACTTTAGTACATTTTGGGGAAAGAAATACATTTTAATACAGTGCTATAATGTTAGGAAGGTCCAAAGGTTAACTATGTCTTGTCATCTAGATACTAAAAGAAATCAAGACCGGTTTATTCATGGTGATGACTAGCTGCCCTTTATGTCCAGGCTCGCCAGGGTTGGGGATTTCCAGGGCTGTGAGAATGGCAGAGCTGCATGGCAGTTCAATGACAATGACATCCCTCAGGTTTTGACTGTGCATGTACACTCCCTGAAGAACTATTTCTGACTGCTATTTGAGCCTTAGCACATTGTCATTAGACATATTTGGGACAAGCTTTAACCTCTGAAGACACAAGGCCAAAATTCTGATTAATATCATCAGCCATCAAAAGCCTTTATTTCAATGAACTTAAAAAAGAGAACCTTAATATTCTGTGTTCAAGACAAGAATGGGGATATTTTTCCCTTTTGCTGCCTTTTTTATATTAGAAGAAATAAAAATGGCATAATAACTTTTTCCTCTTGATTTTATAGACCTGAGGGGAAAAAAATAAACAAAAAGAGCATTTTCCTTCCAGCACAATTAAGTGACCCCGTTCAACACCTCATTCTTCACATGAATATGGCCTCACTGGCCTTTGCACACTGGTTGGACCTCTGCTGGGGCTGGTAGACACTTGTTCTGCCTGGCCACTAGTCAAAAAAATAACCTGTTTTTGAATGTCAGTTATAGGACACCCACTGCTGATAGACAACCATGCTGGGACTTCCCAGGAAGATTCTGGGGAAGTTACCAGGAAAAAGATCTGTGCAGGAGCAAGAAAATTCCATTATTGCCCATTTGCCTATTGTTTGATTGGGATTTTCTTTTGCTACTCTAAAACACACCTCAGCAAGACCCTCAGGCTATGCAAAACCCACCTGACTCCCCATCAGTTTGCAGTTTTCTGGGTGGTTTATGCCTGGTGTAGAGCTTTACTAGCTGGCATGGAAAAGAAAGAAACACAGTTATATTAGGAGGGCTGAGGAAACACTTTTAATGGTCAAGATAATACAAGAAAAATGGGGTCTCCCAACACAGAGGATGGAGCCAAAGTGGCCATGGAAAGTCAGAACAGATGTCAAAATGTCAAAAATCTCCTTTTCCAAAGGTAGATACAGATTCCTGGCAAACAGCTATAGGTGGGCTCAGTTTTGAGCTGGAAAACAGGTGTGTCTTGTATCCCTCTTTTGTGTTTTCATTGGTTTGGTTTGGCTTTGTTAATACAGTGATGGATAAATCGAGTCAACTTAAAGCCAATGCCACACACACACACTCACATCATGGCAGCACCAGCAGATTCCTTTCCATTTTAAGCAGTGAAAAACAAATTTTCATTGTCAGAGGCAGCTGTGTATAGTCTTCCCAAACTACATCCCTTCCTTAAAGCAGAGGGATCTCAGTTTATGAGCTCCAGAATCCCATGTGATGGTTGATTTTCGCTTTGGTAGTACAAGAGAAAACCATTTTGAAATTACAAGATTGTCAAAATGTAATTGAGCTCTAGAGACATGTATTCCTGAAGATTCTTGGGGAGAGCACAGCAAATTTTCTAAATATTCTTTTTCTGCATTTATTTGCTCATTTTTATAGGCAAAAGGGTACTATAACAGCTTAAATATCTTCATCACAATTGTTTAACTGTCTTCCAAATCATCCAAAATCAAAGGACCAAACCTTGTGAATCGGACCTTGGAAGATACAGGACCTTTTAGGTTCCCAGACTCCCAGCTATTTAAAGGTTTTCATTTATTTCTCACTTAAAGAGTGAGCATCAGTCTGTGTGTGAGAGTATGACTAAAACACTGAGAAATGGTATCTGGATTTCTCCTGCTGCAGTAAGTACTGGAGGTGAGACAAAACAATGTCTCTGATTATCCCTTTAGGCATTTGACTGTCAACACAGCAGAGCAGAAAACACTAATAAAAAGGAGAAAGAAAAAGAAATGGCAGCACTGGTTGTGTGTGAACTCTAAACAAAATGCTTTGAGGAGTTCAAAGCCCAATATTCAGCTTATTTAAACCAGCACTGTTATGTTAAAGTCAAAGCAGAGTTGCCAATTTACTGTAGCTAAGGATGTGGTGATTAGCTATTTCCATTGCTTGGGAAAGCACAGGAAAAACCCCGTTTTTTCAGAAATCACTGAACAAATTTGAGCAATATTTTATTATATCTCATGTATGTGATTCTTAGAAATGTGAAGAAAAGAGCTCTTAACAAAGTAAAGCCAGCAATTTTGTTTCTGTTACCTGACAAGGTTTTGCAATAGTAAACAAAGTTTAGTTCAATATCAGATTATCCATTTTATGTGAAGCTGAATTCAAATTGCTGTTTTTCTCATTAAAAAAGGGATGTTCCCCTTAGATTAAAAGGAAGGTGGACTATATCAAAACTTCTTCCAATCCAGTTTCAATTCTTCCCCTATGGTGTCCCAATTCTCAATTCAGACTTATTTCTATATTTATTTTAGAAGTCGCTCTTCCAGGATCTCATGATGTCTTTAGCACATGGACAGAGTATGGTGTTTGATGCCAGGAATGCAGTGCAAGAGAAGAAAAGAAAAAAAAGGAAAAAGAAGAAGATCTGAGTTAAAAAAAAAAAAATAGAACACAAAACCAGAGAAAACAAGCAAACAAATGAACCAAAACACACTGGCCTTCAAAAATGAGCAGCCACAGTGGGGTTCCTCTGCAATTTGATTATGTAATAACCTCTTTTCTTCCCCCAGAAGGTAATGCAGAGTTGTGAAGTTCAAATGTAATACAGAGGATGTTGTTTGTTAGAGAGAAAACAAAGTGGCAAGCTGGTTATAATGCCAGGCCTGTTCCTGATACTTTGAGAGCAACATGGACATTGTGTGTTGAGTGTCAACTTGAGTTAGCTTTATTTAGTTGTAGGAATAGAAAGGCTCTGCCTCGCTCCCCGGGGTGCACACAACAAAGGTTAGACCCTTCCCATACCCTGAGTTTACTTTAGCTGTAAATTATAAACTGTAACAGAGGATAATGGGATGTCTTCTGTGAGAGAGGAGCTGCCAGATTGTTCGTAGAGAAGAAATGGCTCTTTAATCTTTCCTTTAATACGCCTCATGGATGAAATTCTTCCACCTTTTCCTGCACTGCATAGTGCCTCACTCTCAAGAGTGGCCTTACTGAAGGATATGGTATCACCAGATTTGAGGAAGGTCTGTCAACTCTCACCGTGTTTTAATCACTGGGGTGGGACCGAGTCAAAAGTCTTGCACAGGTTCCAACCTGTGTGTTCTCCATAATGAAGAGTTTTTCTTCTTTTCTTCCTGCTTTGGAAGGCAACTGGAGTCAGAGAGAGGAAGCAGTACCTACAGAACTCACAGAACCAGACTGAGATGTCTGGCAAGTTCTGGGATTTGACATTCAGCGTGTGGTTTTCTGTGGATCAATGTTTAATTAAGAGTACCCTGGGCCTTTCTGAATAAAATTAACAAAAGACTATTCAACCATAGTTTGTCTCTCAACTGGTCTTGGAATAGGCTTGTTTCATAACTGAAGAACTGTGCCAATTTCAGCTTCTTTCTGCTAACGTATTATGATTGTCATGACTGCAGTGTAATATAAAGACATATTAGTAATTTGGAGTACCAGGAAATAAAAGTGAATTTCGCAAAGGTTATTCTACCCTTGGTTTAAAATAGAGACAAGCAAAGAGTTCACGACTGATAATTCTGTTCAGTATCAATCGGGCCAGTTTGTAAATACTGGATTTGCTACTAAAATAATTGTACAAGGCAACTTTCTGTGAGTGCAGAGTCCAGTATACAGATTTTAAAGGTTCTGCTTCTTTTCACTAACATCATGTCTTTCTTGGGACAAATGTTTAGGCAATTACTGTAATTATGATAAGAACTCCATTTTCCATATGAAGTCCAGAAAATGAGTAGTCACACAGGACTGTATAATTACATTTACTCCCAACCCCCCCAAGAAAATCTTTCACTCAGACAGCATGAGATTGTTTATTTGATACATCAGTGTTAAAATCATACAAACACACGTGGAAGAGAATCAGGAATTAAATTATGTCTTCTCTTTGAGTCCCATTAGGGAAACTGGAGGGAGCAAAGAAAGGACAAAGTAATGTGAACTCAGTGTGAAGGAATGTAGCTAATGTTCCTTATCTGACCTCATGCTGAGCCACAGCACCAGTGCAGAGCAGTTCTTCTATGGCAGCATCCTTATACCCCAGCATGCTCTTCAGTATCTCCACTGTATGCTGTCCAACAAGTGGAGGTGGTTTTGGATGTGACACAGCAAATTCACTGTATCTGACACCTGGTCCTGGGAAAAAAAAAAAAAAAAAAAAAAAAGGCATGCAAATTATTTTCCAGGGTTACTACTCATATTTATGCTGAAATGTCTATGTTAGTCTAAAGGAAAGTATCTCATATTCTCACCAGTCTAATTGCAATCCTTACCACAGAAATGTTATATTCCAGAATCACTACAAAAAATCCTGTTCACAATAATGTACCAGCTTTAAGCAGTTCACTCAAATTCAGAACTGATGGATAGTCACGCAGTGTAAAGAAAATCTTCCCATTTTCCCCAGTGACATGCACATCAGGATGCTCTGGGTCATATAATGCCACAGGTCTGCCACCTGAATGCCAAAGGCAATGCCCAGCCCACTCGACAGGATGTGGTACAGAAACCCCCAGACTGGCCACGACTGGAGGCAGGACAGGCATGAGGACAGAGTGAAAGGCCATGTTAGCACACTGGTACTGAGCTGGGAGCAGCACATGGACAATGGAAAGCACCACCTCCAGCTGGCTCGAGTCTCTGTGCAGCGTGAGGTGACACAGCACTGACAGCACACACAGCAGTGATATTGCCCAGTGGTATTTACATTTTCTACCAAAAATACAGGCAGCAGCAGCAGCCATAAGAAAATCAACAATGGCTTAGTTACTCAGGCGGTAATAATTTCACAGGTGGAAATCTGGAAGTTGGTAATGATATGACGACTTCTATGTCTTCTGTTGCAGGAAATCAGATCTCACTTTTGAGTGACACTCTGCAGTGAACTGAACAGATTTCAGTGTAGTTCCCTGCAGACAAGTAACTACAGCAACTACTACCAGGCTCAGAGGAGAGAATGAGCCATAAATTTACTCTGGGATCAAAAGTGAGGTATGAACTCAGCACATGCATAGAAAGATTAAATGTTTTGTGGAGAAAGAGAGGACAATACTTTCCTGAATAGTCATTAGGAAACTTTCATTAATAAAAAACTGAACAACCTTTGATGCTTTAGGCAACTGGCAAAAGGATCCCTCTGTATTCATTTATTCATTCATAGTAATGAATTTTATTACATATATCCAAAAGAATTTACAGAAGATGCTATATTTAGTTGTCTTTGTCCACGACACTGCAGCTTTACTTAGAAATGCAAAGCTATACATAAAGCTTTTTAATAAGCATGGCAGTGTTGGACTTATTTCTGAAGAAATAGAATACCAATCCCCAAGGGAAATGAACCACAGCATGAGCAGGGACATTTACTACTTGAAATTACTACTTATTTGAGGACTGAGACTGACTAAGGTCAGGCAGGACAGTCAAATATGACATTTTTTTCAAAAGTCTTCATGAACTGTAGTCAAATGTTTGATACAGTAAAGTATCCAACTCCAAGAAGGACAAAATAAGATAGAAGGTGCTTAGGGAAATGCTTGTTTTGCAAGTTGATTTGGTTCTTTTCTGATGAGTATGCTCCTCAAAGAGGTAGCAGTTGGACTTGATGGTCTTAAAAGTGTTTTCCAACCTAGAGGACTCTAAGATTCTATGCATCATTTCTGTGTTTCAAAAGGAAAGGATGTAGAATGGGGGAATGCAGACCAAATCATTTACCTTCCATTCAATATAGAAACAATCACAATGAAAATACTCAGGAGATGAGCAACATCCAGCATGTACCCATAAAGAAGAAAGAGTGAAGGCAATCTCTTGTCTTTTCTCCAGGAGAAGGGCTGGAGGTGAGATACATCCCATCTAACTTTAAATGCCAATAACATAGATATGGAAGGTTAGTCCCTTACACTATTTCTGGAGACACTGAAGGTAAAAGGACACACTTACAGTGAAGTTCTTCTAAGACACTGGGATGTGACTAAAGAATTATGATGACCAGTGTTTCTCCATAAAGGAAAGGGCAGACAAGTAACTCAGATGTGGAGCTTTAACCCCCAGACATCAAGGCAGGTGAGACAACCCTCAGTCATGGTTTGACTCCAGCCAGCAACCAAGGACCACACAGCCACTTCCTCACTCCCTCACCAGCAGGACCAGAGGGAGAATTAGAAAGGGTAAAAGCCAGAAAACTCATGGGTTGAGATAAAGACAATTCAGTAGGGAAAGCAAAGGCCTCACACACGAACAAAGGAAGATGAGAAATTAGTTCCCTGCTTTCCCTGGGCAGGCAGGTGTTCAGCCATCCCCAGGAGAGTGGAACACCATCATGCCTAATGGTTACTTGGTAAGACAAACATCATCACTCCAAATATCCCCCCCTTCCTCCTTCTTCCCCCCACTTTATAAACTGAGCATGACATCATATGGTCTGGAATATCCCCCTGGTCAGTTGGTTGTATCTCCTCTCAAATTCCCATGCTGAAGCAGCAGATCCCACACCATTTCAGGGTTGACTGGGAGTTGATCATTCTCAGTCATGGCCCTCCAGCTCGGGGCACTGAGACCCCCTTGTTCCGGCATGAATGTTGAAAGCAGAGGCCAAGAATTCATTAAACCCTCTTCTGCCTTGTCTCTGTCCCTCTTTGGGAGGTGACCATCCTCATCCTGGAACTGGCCAATGATATTTCTATACTGCCTATTGCAATTAATATATTTGAAAAAACCCTCTTTTTATTGTCCCTCACATTTCTGGCAGCTTCACCTCCAGCTGAGACTTGGTCACACAGATTTTCTCCCTACAGTGGAAGGCAGCATCTCTGAATTCTTCCCATATCACCTGACCTTGCTTCCACTGGGCACACACCTTCCTTTTTTGCCTTTCCAAGAGAAGATCCCTGCTGAGTCAATCCAGCCTTCTGCCTCACCTGCTTGACTTCCAGCATTTGGGAATTGCCTGGTAGGATGTCAAATCAAGATTTGACGTTTAGAAAGAAAATTCCCTGCTATTTTCCATAAAATGACTAAAGAAACAAGGTCTAGTTAAACCCAAAACCAGATGCAATACTGAGAGGGGAATCTCATTTAGAGAATTGCTTCTTGGAGTCTTCTAAAATAGAAAAACATTTCGAGTGAGCTCCAGAGGCTTCTGCAGAGCATGAAGCACATCTCAATGTACTTTTAGTGGGATGGCTGATGGAACTCAGCTCTTACCTGCTCAGCTTTCTGAGGACTTCAAGCTAAAACTGTCTGTGGAGCAGATTTGACAATGACCTAGCTACACTGGACAAATGTTCTGATAAAACAGTGTGCAATTCAATCATTTTAAGGGGAAGGAGCTGCATTTAATTCTATAAATACAGGGCAGGGGACAAATAGCAAAGTAGGACTATCTAGAGGTTATTCTAGATCACAGAGTGAAGATGAGTCAACAACACCGTGCTGTTGCGAAAAAGGCAAGCGTCACAGAGGGATGTACAAACAAGAGAGATGCCTGCAGGACACATGAAATAATCTTTTTGCTCTAGTCAGAGCTGGCAGGTCACAGCTGGAGCAGTGTCTGCTCTGGGGCCCCCACTGCACAGCCATCTGGAACACCTGAGAGTGTCTACAGGACAGCAACTGAAATTATCACAGGAAACACAACAGACTGAACAACGTGAGATCATGGACCTAAAGAGAAAGGCCAGAGAAAAACATCTTCAAAACTGTTTTCAAAAAGTACAAAAACAACACCCCAAAAAAACCCAAACCCCAAAAATACACCTCTTAAAACCCACCCTACACACCCCCAAAATCCATGAGAGTTTTCTGGAAGGAGGAAGTAAATCCTTTTTCATGCCTATGATGACTGAGAAATAATTGATTTAAATTACAACAAAGGAAACTGTGGGAAATGAAAAAACAAGCTCTTATAATGGCAGGGGTAGCAAAATGATGAAACAGGCCATGGGAGGAGGTTGTGGAGTTTTTATCAGTCAAGTCTTTAGGACAAAGATTTATCCAAGCATAGCTGATTCCACAGCTGATCCCTGGAGCTTGCAGATGGATTAGATCTCAGAGTCCCTTTCCCCCACTAATAAATGTCCTTTTCACCCATTATAATATGAAAGTAAAGAAACAGCTCACATCAGGGATAACTTTTCTCTATCAACTTTTCCCTCTGATTCTACTCACTTTGAACACTCTGAGTTCAATATTCAGAGGAAACCTCAAGTGAGAGATCAGTGCATTTTAAAGGGAAAGGTGACATCACTAGGCAATATTTGTATTAATTCCACTTTTAGGAAGGACTGGGGGATGAACTGGCACTAGTGCAAGCCACAGAAACGACCTCTGTGCCAACTGAAATGCTCATGAAGATAATTTCAGAGCAAAAATTCCCTTTAGAGATTTATTAGTCTAGAAATTCAACAGTCACAAAACTATTATGCAATTTCTATTAAAAAATAATAGATATAAAGCAGTCTTATTTCAGGTGTGGATCTAAAAACCTGGACGTTTTTGCAGTGATATCAAAAGACGCAGAACAAAATCTCTAAAAGAGAAGACCCAAACTGACATTAAGTGCACAACAGGCATAGAATGCTTCATGCTTCCCAAAGAAAATTAATCTTACAAACTAGAGCATGCTGGAAAATTGCACAGCAATTATAAAACCAGTGTCTTCCTTGAGCTTTTATTGTTTGATGCATAATTCATCACGCTACTTTTCACTTTGATAGAGTTATAAAGTTATCTACATTCATTCAAAGGAGCTACTTGCTAATGATCCATCATTAGCGATTCTCTGTTCTTTCCTTGTGTAACTTCTACTTGGCTTCTGTGTCAATTAGGAGGGTGCAAAGCTTGCCAGTCAGGCTTCAGCAATCCCACGCTCCTACTGAACAACGCTCCAGGAAAGCAACCAGCAGAATGCTATGCAAATGCTAATTAAACACAACTGCCTTATGAGGAACCATCCCTGGAGGCAGAGAGAGGTGAACTGCTTTAATTAAGGTCAAAAGCATTTGCATGTGGGTGAGTAACAGGGAGCCTTGCGGAGGAAAACAGGCCCTTGCTAGGGTAGAAGAGGGTGACTGTGGGAGGAGGTGAGGCAGCAGTCACCTGTGCCTCCTGGCTGTGAGCAGGACACTCTACTCAATTCGGGCATGAAATTAAAGGGACACATACGGTCACCTGAAAAAGAAAAAAGAGAGAATGAGTGGTAGCTGTGATTTACCTTTGTCCTGTTCCATTAAAAGGAGCCTGTTTTCTCTTTTTCCAATGATTGTCATTGCCAGTAAAACAAAGAGCTCTTTCACCACATTTAAATTCTAGGCTAACCTTTTATTATTATTGTCACAATTTTGTCTTTGACACATTGCTAAAATACATGCTGAGCACACCACATAACCTACAGGAGTTCATAGTGCAACAATAAATCAAAATTTATATAAGTTGCAACCTCAATGACAGTATCTTCAGTACTTGAACTGAATATCATCATAATAAATTCTATTTCTTTGGGGTCTATCTACCATGGTACTGCTAGGCATTAAACTGAGCTATTAGTTTAAGACACACTAAACTCATTAAAGCAAATGACAAAAGTGAGATAAAGCCACTGGAACAGGCTCAGAAGAAGGGCCCTGCAGTAAATGCCTTTGAACATTCACTCTACACAGGTGAAACATGGAGCAGCTTTTGGAACACATCTATGAGCATTGCTGACATTTGGGGCTGCAGAAGCAAAGTCAGTTTTACTCCACAAGTAGCAGAAATTAAAGTTGTATTTGAGTGATATTAAAGGTGCAAAGCATAGTGTATAAAAGTGGATAAAGGTAATAATCTTTGCTTTGTCCTGACAAATAGCAGTCCTGCAGCATTATGCAGCAGTCACTGGATAACACTTTTTCTACAGCACAGGTTACAGCATATTGAAGCAATCTAACTCTCAAACTATGTAGATGGAATCAGGCCTGGGGACAGCCAAGCTCAGGGGAAAACTCACGATCATTTGTTATTATTCAAGTGGGACAAGTGAAAGAAGGGGAAAATTGGAGCTAATGGATGTGTCTACACTCCGCTTGAAACATATCATCTACAAAAAGAGCAGCCCAACACCACTTGTTAGTTATTTCTGCCTTAGCTCACAGTGCGTTTTACATAGATGTAGGGATCACAGGAAAACAAACTGCACTGCAGTTGCATTGGAAGGTTTTGGTAGTGGGGGAGCTACAGGGGCAGCTGCTGTGAGAAGCTGCCAGAAACCCTCCCCATGTCCGACGAAGCCAATGCCAGCCCGCTGCAAGGTGGACCCCAGCAGGGAGAGTGGTAGTGTCTCTGGGACAAATTATTTAAGAGGGGGAGAAAAAAATCTGCAGAACAGCAGCCAGAATATAGAAGTGATAATAAGTGAGAGAAACAGCTCTGCAGATGCAACAGTCTGTGGAGAAGGAAGGGGAGGAATCATAAAACCAACCAGGTTGGAAAAGACCTCTGAGATCATCAAGTCCAACCTTGGATCCAACCATCGTGCTTACTAGACCATGGCACTGATGCCACATCCAGTCCCACATTAAACACCTCCAGGGATGGTGAATCCACACCCTCTCTGGGCAGCCCATTCCAGTGCCTGATTACTGTCTCTGGAAAGAATTTCTTCCTGATATCCAACCTAAACCTCCCCTGGCAGAGCTCAAGCCCGTGCCCTCTTGTCCTATTGCTGGCCCCCTGGAAGAAGAGACCAAACCCCATCTGGCGACACCCCCCTTTCAGGAGGTTGTACACTGCAATTAAGGTCTTCCTTCCTTGAGCCTTCTCTTCTCCAAGCTGCACAACCCCAGCTGCCTCAGCCTCTCCTCCTGGAGGTACTCCAAGTGCTGGAGCCCAGCCTGTGGTGCAGCCCATGGCCAGGTAGCTGTGCCCCTGCAGTCCATGGAGGTCCGTGGTGGAGCTGAAATCCACCTGCAGCCTTTGGAGGACCCCAAGCCACAGCTGCTGGATGCCTGAAGAAAGCTGTGACTCCACTGGAAATCTATGCTGGAGCAGGGTCTCGGCAGGAACCCTGAAGAGAGGAGCCCACGCTGGAGCAGAACCTGGCAGGACCTGTGACCGTGTGGGGGTCCACACTGAGATAGTAGTTCTTGGAAAACTACAGTCTGTGGGAAGGAGTCATGTTGGAGAAGCTTGTGGAGGACTGTATCCCATGAGAGGAAGCCCACACTGGGAAAAGGGAGAATGTGAAGAATTGTCCCTGCAAGGAAGAAGGCGCAGCAGAAATTTGTGATGCACCGTCCCCATCCCCCTGCACTACTGTGGGGAAGGAGGCAGAAAATTAGGAGTAAAGTTAACACCGGGAAAATTAGGAGTAAAGTTAAGGCTCCTACTCCTTTTAAGGAGTAAAGTTAAGAAGGGATGGGTTGAGGACAAGGTATTTTTAAGACACAATTTTATTTCTCATTATATTACACTGACCTGATTGGTAATGAATTAAAGCAAATATTCCCCAAGTTGAGTTTGTTTTGCCCACGACAGTGATTTTTCCCTGTCATTCCCTCCACCACTCCTCCTCACCAGCTGAGGAGGTGAGTGCCAGAGAAGCTTTGGGGGGGCACCTGGCATCCAGCCGGGGTCAACCCACCACTCAAACCAACCACGTGTGCCTTTTCCAACAACACGGTGTTGCTACATAATGTTTTGCAACTCCAGTGGAACCCCATCAACAGCCAAGAGCAATGGCCTAGAGCCAAGGGGTTTGCACACATCCCATATACATGACAGGTCAAGTGTCTGGAGCATGCAGTCAGCTGCTTGTGAAACTGGCCTAAAGGAGGATTAACAGCAAAGAAGCAGTGACTTTTGAGGCATCGAAAAGGCAAACAAATAAATCAACAAGAGGGACTTGCATGGCTTCTGTGAATGACATGTGTGAGTTGGAACTGATGTGTGCAGGGATATGTCACCAGGAGCAGAACAGGGAAACTTCGAGTGTTGGTTTCTTCCCAGTGGTCCCAGACATCATTTCTGTCAACTCATGGCTAAGAAGATCATAGAATCAGCTGGGTTGGAAGAGACCTCCAAGATCATCAAGTCCAACCCTTGATCCAACCCCACTGTGATTCCCAGCCCATGGCTCTGATGCCACATCCAGTCTCACCTCAAGCACCTCCAGGGGTGGTGAATCCACCCCCTCTCTGGGCAGCCCATTCCAATGCCTGATCACTCTCTCTGGAAAGAATTTCCAACCTAAACATCCTCTAGCACAGCTCAAGCCCCTACTCTTTTGTCCCACTGCTGGTTGTCTGGGAGAAGAGAGTGACCCCACCTGGGCACACCCTCCTGTCAGGGGCTTGTGGAGAGTGAGGAGGTCCCCCCTTGAGCCTCCTTTTCTCCAGCCTGAACACCCCCAGCTCCCTCAGCCTCTCCCCATGGCTCTTGTGCTCCAGACCCTTCACCAGCCTCGTTGCCCTTCTCTGGACCTGCTCCAGCCCCTCAATGTCCTTCCTGAACTGAGGGGCCCAGAAGATGCTGCACCTGAGCACACAGTGCAGCTCATCTTGGCTACACTGCCTTTACACCAGGCTACCTCCCCTTGAGGGAACACAAAGTAGAAAAGGACACACAGACAAAAAAGCTTATTGCACAGTCCTTCTAATACAAGCAATGTATCCAGGCTTCAAGGTAATCTCCAAAATTAATGATCCACTCCATATTTTCTGGGAAATTCCCTCATTTTTCTGTTTCTTACCATAGATCTGAAAGTTTGGGAGCTTGGGGAACTTTTCAGGAATCTGTTTAATTGCTGTGAAAAATACTTTCTTTTTACATTACAGCAGAGTGGGTGATTTATCTTTTAAGAACACCTCACAATAGATTGGGAAAAAAAGCAATTAAGGAGATAACATTCAAAGTCTTGCTCCTCCTTCCCTCATTGCTTTTTCTAGTTCCTCCCCCACTCAGAGCACAGCCACACAAAGTGTTCACTTGGCATCCAGCACAGCTGAGAGGGTGGAAAACTTTGGCAGGATCAGTAGGAATCAGTTACTGAGAGTGGAGAGGATGGACAAACTTTTTCAAATGGTAATAAATAAGTAAACCTTGTGCCATACAAACACAAACACAAATAAATGAGTAAAGAGTAAAATCAGTAGGGCAGTGAATAGTATTAATAATAGAAACATTTACAAGCCATCTGATACCTTTTCTCATTTGGACAATACTGACTTCCATGGGACAACTCTGAGGACCGTCCTACTTTACAAAAGTCAAGCATGGAAAAACTGAGGCATTGTGAGCAGAATGAATTCACAGGCAGAGTGTAAACATAGATTATTTGTGATGGTCGTAGATGGGCGTTCAAAACTGAGGCCATTTTTCAACCAGCACTTAGGCATTCAAAGCATTCCCTACCTAATTCTGAAAACCTTTTTCCAGGTACATTTATCAAAGTACTTTTGTACCTGAAGCTTCATATAAAGAAATGCATTAAAAACCATTTTATTTATTTCCCTTCAGCCAACATCCTGGATATAATCAGTGTCAACACCACTCAACGTTTCTATAACTTTACATTTTCAAAGTGTCACCACACGAACTGTACCTAATTAATATTGCACGACCGCAGTCACTCTGGCTGCATATTTGAGAGTAATCCCACATAATTGCTCTGTTCGAGAAACACAGTTTTGTGAGAGGACTCTTGGTACCAAAAAAGCATTGAAAAAGCTGCAGCACGGTGGTGGCTCCTGCTTCCCACGTGTATCACCTCGCAGTGCTGGAAATGTGGCCTAACTTCTTGTACAGACCCTCGTGGTCCCACTCCTCCCCAAAACTCCCAAAGACCTTCAGAGAAGATTCAAAAACATACAGGAAGGAAGATGACTAGCAAGAATACCCAGAGGTATCAATTTTAAAGAACCATAAATTCCCGGGGTAATAATCTGTAGCTCCATTTCCTAAGGAAACAAGTTTATGTGTCTGTGCTGTCTTTCTAATCATCTGTTTGTCTGCCTTGTCCCCACCACACACAGGAACTTCTGAAACTGTCAATCTTGACAGAAGTGTAAAAATCCCGAGGAAAATTAAGTTCTTACCAGGGTTGCGAAAAAATAGCAACTAGTGAAGGACAGGTGCCCAAATTCCTGTCCTGATGACATTAAAAACAAAAAGAAGCACAAAGAATGCAGTTGTTGTATGTTCTGTTGGGCTGCAAACGGCTCACCAGTTAGTACAGACACAGCGCTGTAAGATGCATCCAGCACATTCTGTGCTCCACTGGGCAGACAAGGCATAGAGGACATCAGGATATTGGGGTCATCATGAGGATTACACACAGAGTTTATCAAGGATGTGAGTCTGAAGGATAACAATATTTGGTTCCAGTGTCCATGGAACAACTTCCCCTAGGTGTCCTTTCTACAATACTGTGGAAGGTGTATTCAGGCTGTGCAAGACAAAGACAAGGAAGTTAAAGACCATTTGTTTAAAATAAATTGCTCTTGTGGGAAGGACCTGAAGAACTATATGACCAAGAAGAGTAACTGGAAGAATCCCTGCAAAACTCCAAAAGGAAAATCCTGCAGGAGCAAGCTTAAAGTACTGAAAATCCAAGCTAAAATCATGATTTGTCTCAAGTCATAATCTAATCAATACAAAGCTCAATCCATAATGGCACCGCAGCATGAGGGTTAACCACAGGTTGTGTACCTAATGCAGAAATTACAGAGTGAGGCTGAAAGGCTTGTGCTACACAGGAGGTCAGACTATATGATCATAATGGTTCAATTCGGAGTATAAACTATATGAATTTCTGAAATGCCCATAAGGAAAACTGTTTCCACACAGCAGGATTGGAATTAAGATGCCTACACCTACATCTCCTCTGATACTTAGGAGGACAAGCCACATATTGTCTCATGTAGATATCTTCACTATAAACCCAAAGGCCTTAACTACTGTATCCTATGGCGAGCAATTAGCGAGAAGTGTGCTCCTAGTATGGAAGAAGAAAAACCAAACCAGTACCTGAACTGAGCCTCTCGTAAGGACAGAGAACTGCATAGTTGCAACACCCTCCCAGGATCCTGGAAGGTGAATCATGCCCCCAGCTGAACAGGAAGGGAAGCAGCTCCTCGGGGCCCTCCTACTGAGCCCAGTGAAAACTATTTCCAAGTCCCATGCCTTGTGGTTAGTATGAGCCTGCATGTTGGAATAAGACACGCCAGCCAACCCAGAAAGTATCTCCTCAGTACACCAATTTGTCCTTTCCTGTGTCCTGTCTCCAGCTATAAGTTAGATTCTTTGGCTCTTCAGAGACCCAAAAAGTAATCCTCTTAGCCAGCTGTGTATCATCAGAGTGGGAGCAGATGAGCTGTGCCTTGCAGATGAGCTCTTCCCTACTCTTCAGGCAACCAGCTGAAGCCCAGATACACGAGGTTGATAATTCAAGGGTGCAAGACAATGCACACTGGAGAACAGACACAGCCTGATCCTAAGGCTGGGTATAATTTCCTTTGCTCACACAAGTGGCACTTTTTCAGGGTAGCAGGCTTTAAGCTTTTTCGAAACAACTGGTGAAAATAACTAAAAATTAAAAACACTTGGGTTTTCCATTAGCACAAGTTTGAAAGAATATTCAAAAAGTTCTCCTACGAAACTTTTGAAAATGCATATATTGCTCCCAGACATTCTGACAAGGTTCACAAGCCTGGTCTTCCAGCTCCTAGGGAACACTTCTCTGTGGCCTGCCCTTAAGCTCTTTGTCCAGTTATTACTGCACCCTTCTGGAACCCTGGCCATCAGAACAGAGCACAGATTATTGTGCGGAAGACAAAGCATTTTTCTGTGTCCCCTTTTTATACCTCTGAAGGTAGACCAGTTCTTTGCAGTACACCTTGTAGTGGGGATTTATGCTGATGATTACTTGTGATGGCTCTAAGTCTCTTTTCCAAACCAGAGGTGATTGTTAGGCAGGACCACATGGCATTCCTGTCTGATGGTACTGAACCCCACTGTAAAGGCACCTTTGGCAGCAATAGTTGGTAGACAGAATAGAAAGGGAATTCAGTGGCAAATGGTTTGTGACAGAAGCAGTCTATCAAATTGCTCTGCTTAAGTTCTCTAACCTCACCAGAACCCATCTGTGTCTTAGTACAGATTACTTATTCATTTATATAAGATGATGGATGTCTTATGACATCTATCTTAGCCTGTTAAGAGAAAGAAACTGAGAAATGAAGCTTTCACCAGTCCACCTGTAACAGAACTACTTTAAATCACTTCTTAAGACCTTTACATTGATTAATTTTTTCCTCAACAATCCCTTGTTTTAGCCAAAGGATTGAGTCTCAGAAGGGATATATTATTATAAAAAGGCAAAGATCAGATGCTTAGTTAGATGTCAAATCGTGTGTCCATCATGTGCTGTGTGGCTATTGCCATACACATTTATTCCATCCATCTTCAGGCTGTTCCTCTGTGCCCACAATACTCAGGCACATAAACCTTCACATTTGGAAAATTCAGCAACTGGTTGATACTTTCTTGCTTGGTTGCTGACCCACACCAAGTGTCTGCAGAGTATTAAAATAGTGGGAAAAGCCATCAGCTGCAGCACAGCCAAGGTAATTCTTTTGGTTGAAATCCTTCAGCACAGACCACAGCCATGTAACTCTGTGTTTGAGCACCATGGAAATATTTAGAACTCGATTTCCAAGCAAGGCATCTGTGATTAAGTGGGGCTGAGCACTATGCACAGCCTGATCATTCTTCCAAAAGCTCTCCCACTCCACCCTCCATTTACTTCTGCTGTCCCCTGTGCAGCTGAATGGGGCCAGTTTCAGTGCGCAGGGACTTTCCCTGGCAAAGGAAGATGGGAAGGGATTTGATACTTTGTTTTGGATTACTTCAAGAACTGCAAATTACATTTTTAGCTCTTTTTTGGGTAAGGTGCCCAGACTCCTTGAGGCACAGGCTACTAAAAGTGCTGGCTGGGTTTCGAAAAGCACTGTGCAATCTGGGATGACTCTTTAAGTGTCATAGATGAGACACCTTTAAAGGGGCCCAGTTTCCAGTAAAAGTTGAGGACATCTGAAAATCTTTCTCTTTCAGGATGCTTCAATTTGACTGTGCAGAGACATCTGGTATTCAAAGTAGAGAAGAAGAGAGAGTATCCCCTCAGTGAGCAGGGGGAAGTAAAATTCTAGAAATATAATTCCTTTTAGCCACATCTTTTTTTTTTTTTTTATTTCCTATTTTAAAGAAATCATCAGGTTAATCTTAAATTCCTTAAAGGGAAACAGTGCTTAAATTGGAAACTAGAAGTGGGACTAGAGAGAAGGCACATGCAGATTAGGCTGAGCTTTTTCCATGGATTTGTAAGTGACAACTCGATCAACTCCGTCTCAATGTGGAAGACTGGGAATAGCTTTCTTGCTTTCCATTGTGTGCTGCCAATCCTTGTCATGTGATATTCAACTCATCCCCTTGCAAATATCAAAGCAGTCTGGGGCAGGAGGAACAGCCATGGCAGACCCAGCAGCCTTCAGCAGGGGTTTTGGTTCTGTGGGCATGCCAAGGAGAGAGTGTGCATGCCAGTGAAGTACAGGATGCTTCTCCATCGAACTTCTTGTGGTTTCTGACTTTTGCCAGCCCTCACTCCACCAGCAGGATTTCAGTTTTGCGTTCTACCACACAATGGGCAAAAGAATCAGAAATCATCTCTCCTCCCCCTCTCCTCCACCAAAGACTAGAGGAGGATTAACAACTCGAAATTTAAGTCAGACACACCCATGAAGAGGAATGAGGCACAAGGTTAGGAAGTTATCCAAAGAATGGTTGCCTATCCCCTCACTAAACTAAAGCCTCTTTTTGCTCAAGAAGACGATGGAAAGGGTGGGGAACAAAAAAATTAAAATCAGATTGAAACCAGCCATGCCTAAGAAATACCCCACTTTAAATATGCACAGATCAGTTTCATTAAACTACTTCCCCACTCTCTCTTTTTCCTCCTCCTAATGCTTTGGCTGTTTCCTTTAGTTGCCCTTTAAACTGCAAAGCAAAATGCTTTTACTGACACAGTTAGTAATTTTAAAGCCTGAATCTTAAGCAGCAGGTGCTTAGTTTTAATGGAATTTTTCCATCCCCGAATGTCTGGGAGCATCAGTAGCACCTCCCTCCTACACAGCCCCTCACCTTTGATCCTTTGCCATTTGTATTTGTGGATTTTCATTTAATGCATTTCTTCTGCTTTCTGCAATCTGCTTTTTCACTGCAAACCCTTCGACCGCTCCTCTCCTTTCTTTTACCTCATACGGTTGGCAAGTGCTGTTTCCAAAAACTCCTTATAAAATATGAAGGGACTTGCTACCTCTGGTCTTGCTATCTCTGACCTCTTTTGCATTAGCACCGTGTCTGCTTTCACTGCACTGCTAATTTAAGAAGGCATTACACTGGTTGTTAATATTTGCACCACCAGAACAATTATGTTTTAATTGCCAGAGGTCCCAGAGCTTCTCTGCGTACAAATATACACACAAAGAAACCCCAAAAAGAACCAAAAAAAAAAACCAATCAGCCAACCAACCAATAACAACAATAACAAAAACACTAAAAAAAAAAATCTAAAAAAAGCTTGAACCAAAATAACAGATGGGTTTAGTTCAGACAATTTTGGGGCAAGTCTGTGTGTGGGCACTTCTGTTCCATACTAACAGGTTTTGTTTCCATTTAATTTTAGCTTTTTGGTTGATCTGATTTTAGACAATTTTCTCTTACAGTTTCCTTTTCTGAGTTAATATAAATTATTTTGTACAGGCCTAACTTCAAGCAAAATCCAAGGGACAATTGTCCACACTCCAAAGGCAAGGATTGAAAGTGGCTGCATCAACTCTTTGTGGAAAACATGGGATTCACTTACTAACACTGGAATTAGAGATGCTGCACCAAGTGAATGCCTGCCCTGCCTCGATGCTGGTAGATTGCTCTGGGACACAGTACAATTTGACAAAGTCTAATCATCAGATTGCAGTTCCAGTATAAGAAATTTATTCCTTCTACCCAGGAATGCCTCCCCAAAGTTTGTGTTTTCATTAGTCTTCCAAAAGGATTTGTGATTGACTATGAAGGAACAGCTTTTTTCCTTCATTTGCCTTTTTACTGCTTATCAGATAGACAGGCATAAGAGTGTGCAGCTCTTGCTCAAAAAGCAGTGGCATGCTGCAGGAATGACCTGAGTCTAACTCACTAATACCTTGACATGAATTTGACTGAGAACATCTTTTAAAATACACATTTGCTTTGTTCAGCAGTAAATCACAAGGGCTCCCACAGCTTTCTCAGAACTGAATTTTAACAGAGCCTTCCATTCTTTAAAAAGCATCCCAGTCCCAGAAAGCCATACCAGCCACTTCCTTAACCCGCAAAGCTCAGGGGCTGTCTTCTGCACTGAGAGCATGCAAAAATGTTTAATACTAACACAAATACCTTTCATAGATTATTCTGATTCTCAGATTGATTTCTAAGCCAGCTGTTCTCTGATTCAATGTGCAGGTTTCAGTTTGAAACAAGAGTATATTCCCTGGTTACCTGCCATATAACTAGATTTTACAGGTGTAGGGCATGTTTGTAATGCTTGTTCATCCACTTGCAGGGAAAAAAAAATCATAAAATAAAATAATTTGTGCAGCTTTCTTGGATTCTAATGTCTTCTCCCCAAATTTCAGGTACTATATCAACAGAAGAATGCCAGGAATTACTTCATGCTTTATATATGTACCTGATACAGATTATATTCATTAATTTCAAAGCCAGCTGTTTTTTTTTGTTTAAAGTAATCCTTGATGGTACAATTTTTAAATACACACACAGACACACACACATATATATACACATATGTATTTCATTCCAGGAAGAAGAACTGCTTGGTGTGACATACTAACCTTTAAATCTACCTTGATTATAGACCTATTACTTCTTTGGTTTGTTTTTTTCATGTAAGTAGGGAAACCAGCTTCCTACTCCTCCCGGGGCTTATTCTCTGTAGAGCAATTTTGGCAAAGAAGCAACACCAAATACAAAGCAAAATCATGAAAATATAAGAAACTCATCAGAAGAAACTAATAATCACTTAATAGTAAGGTCAACTGTAGTACAGACTGTTGAGCTGGGAATTCAAACAACTGAATTTGGCTCCTTGCTCTATCACCAATCAACTGTGTGATCCCAGGCAAATCATGTTCCCTTGCCATATCTTTGCATTTCCTGTACAGTCGTGTTAGTCTTGCCTATTTAAATTATAAAATGTGAGGAACTGGAGTCGTCTCTTACTATTTGTTTATACAGTAACTGACAAAATGGGCCCCACTTTGTAATGGAATGAAATGCAAGAAAATACTCTTCTGCTATCCTGTCTCCCAGAGATGCTTCAGAGGAGTATGAACCACTGTCCCAAGCTATATCTGATAAATGGTGGATTACTCTATTGTGGGAGAGATTTCTTTCTAATCCGAAATCCATCTGTCTTGCTGTGCTGCAAGTGATAGTTTCTGGGCAGAGAGCATACTAATTGCAGGATTAAACTCTTAGCTAACTCTTGGGTGGAAACTGTTTCCCATAACATGGTAGAAAACACATGTTGGTTTCTGTCTGCAAACCCTTGGACATCACAGCCCTGATCCTGACTGGGATATTTAGATACTCTCATGAACTATGTCTGTGCAATATAATGCCATTAAAATTAAATAATAACTAGCTATCAAAAGGTATTATTGAGATTTTAGTGGCTCCAGTAGTGCTTAGTTTGGGTTAGTTGCTCTTTGAAGGCAGAGACAATTGTGCTGAATGTACTGAATTCTGCACCTCCCTCAAATAAGCAGCACACAAAATTAGAGCTCAAAAATTAATTATGAATTTTGCTAAGCATCTTAGGATAATTTTAGCTTTACAAAGACACAGATCTGAAACTTATTAAATCTAAAGCATATCTTTGCAGATAGCATTTCATAGCTCTCCCTTCTGTGGATGTCCACAGATTATATACTATCCTCAAAGGTGAATGACTGACATTGCTGATATGACACGGACCCCGTTGGCAAGGTGGTAGAAATAGCCAGCCCCCAACATCTTTTCTTCCCATGGGTACAAAGAGTGGGCACACAGCAGCCTGCCAGACACAAGTGTGGAGGAAATATTTCAGAAATTATCCTGCTTATATCTCATCTTCTTAGGGCTCTCCAGTCATAGGCATCCTTGCTAACAATATGCTAAACTTCCCATATTCTTAAAATGTACTGAAAACACCAGAGGCAACCACATTTTTGAAGACAAGCTTGATTGTTTGACAAAGATACTTATTTTAATCTAATTTTTATGGTTGTGGTTGCAGTGCCAACACAAGCAGTACCACCCAGTCAAGACCTCTCCTCTGTATTTTGCAATATTGAAGCAAATCACCATGCCAGAAAGCATTAGTAAACTCAAGAGTAACATTAGCTGAGTGAAGGGGCTGGATGGAGTAGGATGAGCCATGCAGTGGGTTGCAGCAAGAGAGGTTGATTTTATGCTCAGGACTTCACAGAAACAGATTTGTGTTTGGGAAAATACAACTCTTCTAGAGAGTAGGATTAAGGATTCCAGAGCAGAAGGCAATCACTCCCATCCTTAGCTTCTGTTCCAAGCACCTTTTAACGCCTCTTTGCCCTTATCCTAAAGTGGCCCAACAAACTGCCTGTTAACCCAGCCTTTCCAGCTGGGCTATTTCCATGTTTCTCTGCTTGGCACTACACTTTTGTCTCATTTGACAGCTAATCACATGTGGGCAAGCCTTCACCCTTTTACAGGGACCATAAAAGCTAACATAAAAGCAGGAGAAACATCCATACTGGCTCAGGGCACTAGACCACTGACTGACACAGTGAGAGGTAGATGCTCTGGAAGGACTGTGAGAATAGAGCAGGAACATACAATATCTCCCCATGCTACTTTCCCAGCCTCTAACAATTCACCATCTAGCTCCAGAATCCCACCCTCCTCCTATGCATACTGCCCTGTTCTTCCCAAATCCCTCTCCCCAGTCTCCTATTAGCCAACGCCTACTCTAATATCCTGAGGATAATCAACAGAAGGAACTTAATAGAACTTAATGAGCTTATCTATCCCATGTAGCTCAATTATTTTCAATCAAATTTCAATGCTCTTTCTTGTTCCCAAAGCCCACAGCTCCCCATGGCATTTTTCTTGAACCCTAAGCCTTACTCTCACTGGCTCCTTCTCCCACTCCTTCTCCAAAACCTTTTACTGACCTTATATATTGAATGCTCTGAATGCTTGATATTCTTCACTATTTACATTTTTCCAGCTCTTTCATTAATCAGTGTACTCCCCCACCTATTTCTTCCTTAAAGCTGACCAGTTGCACATTGTTCAGTGAAAGACACAAAGATTAGCAAGTGCTTCTGACTAAATGGAACATATTTGCTGTATTCTTCCTCTGGATGAGTTAGATCTTTGCAGCTGGGATTTATCCTTAATGATAAGCCAAGTAAACCCCACTTTGCAGTGTGTACAGCAACCAACATATTTTAAGCAGGTGTGGGAAAACTGAGCAAAGCACTAATGACTCCTAAAAGTGCTAACAGAACTTTTCATGCTGAAAAGATGTCATGCCAATTTAATACACAGAGAGGTTGACCACAAACAAAATTAAACAAGAAGCAGATAAAGAAATCACGTAGTGTGGATTATTTAATTACATATTATTTAGAACTTTCAGAGGAATTGTGTCATTTATGTACATGCAACAGCAATCTCAAGGACTTCTATATTGGATATCAGGCACAGCCACTCTTGTCAGAAAAATCCAAATGTTGGTTTCTTGAGTGACTCAAAGGAAAGACAGGCCCATGACATCTTTATTCATTCACCTATGTCAACCAACAGGAGTGGACTCTTTTGTGTAAAACCTCTAGACGGTCAGCTTCATGACTCTGGCACTGTAACAGGCTAATCCAGGTGAGCAGACACTTCCCTTCCATCTCTATTCCCAACCAGCTTTGACTCATAATATGACTTGGGAGAGATAAGGTCTCAGTTTTCCCAAACAATTCAGTAGGAGCTCTGGATGCTTTTGCTTTTAGATCTGAGCTGCTTGTGGTAGTCCTAGTTGAAAGGAAGTGCACTCTCTGAAGCTTAGTCCTTAGGGCATCTTCAACAGACTCACCAAAATCCAAAATCAAAACGCTTATCACCTTTGAAATGTTCATCTTAAGTAGTACTTTTGTGCTGTCGCTGTCCTCTTCTGTAAAGCCTTATGAATTCTTCAGAAAGTGTTATAGAATAGAATCATAGAATAGCACCATATAATCTATTGGGTTGGAAAAGACCTCCTGGATCATCGAGTCCAGCCCTTGATCCAACTCCAGTCCCTTTCACAGATCATGGCACTGAGTGCCACATCCACCCCTCTCTGGACAGGCCGTTCCAATGCCTGGTCACTCTCTCTGCAAAGAATTTCTCTCTAATATCCAACCTAAATTTCCCCTGGTAGGGCTTAAGCCCGTGCCCCCTTGTCCGATTGCTGCTGCCTGGGAGAAGAGTCCAAGCCCACCTGGCTACAACCTCCATTCAGGGAGTTGTAGAGAGTGATGAGGTCACCTCTGAGCCTTCTCTTCTCCAGACTGAATCCCCTCAGCTCCCTCAGCCTCCCCCCATAGGACTTATGCTCCAGTCCCTTACCCAGCCTCGCTGCTCTTCTCAGTCTTCTCTTTGTCAGTTCAAAGTCTATTAAAATAATGACGTGCTACTTGGTTTACAGATGTGTGTGTCGTGCGTGGAGAAGACACACCTGCTTTGTGTGACGCAGTGTTGGTGCCACGCAGGAGCTGCTGCTGGAACCTGCGGCAAACAGTGGCATGGACACAGACCTCACATCTACTCACACACCATCCTTACATCTGCACACACACCATCCTCACATCTGCACACATACCATTCTTACATCTGCACTCACAATTCTCACATCTGCACACACACAATCACATCTGCATGTGCACAATCCTCACATTTGCACGCACACCATCCTCACATCTGCACACACACCATCCTCACATCTGCGCACACACAATCCTCACACCTGCACACATACCATTCTCACATCTGCACACACACAATCCTCACACCTGCACACATGCAGACCCACGAGTTTCACAGGAGCTGCTCACATGGCATGCTTTTAGATAGAGAAGGACAGAAAGGGCAATCTTGCTATTTTTCATTCGTGTTAATTAAAGCAGCAAATGATTTCCTTAATCCCATTTGTACTATGTTGCATTTTGCAACTAGAAGTTTTTAATAGATTCAGATCTGAGATTTTTGAATTAACTCAGTATCTGCCACATTTAAAGACCATAAATAACGCTGCTTTCAAAGAAAGGTTTAGTCCCAGATTCAAGAAATATTTAGTCCTGTAGGTAAAGTGTAAAATCAATGTAAAGGATTGTAAAAGAGGACTTGGGAACCAACATATTTTGGTGAATCTAGGTTATCTTTCAGATTTTCTGAGCACTTCAGAAACAAGGATCTTTTCTGAGAGGTCACAAACTGATAACGGAAAAGTAAATCACTGATGCCTTCAAATTCTTTATTTTGTAATTTCTGGATAAAAATAATAATGAAAACACATAAATAATGTGTTATTTTCATTACAAACTAGCACCAAGTTAAAAATAGCATTTCAGGGAGTAACTACAATTAAAGTTCCTATAAAAGGAAGGAAAAAGAAGAAGGGAAAGAGAAAGGGACTGTGAATGTGGGGAAATAATGGAAGAAAACACTCTCATGCTTTTAGAAGAACTGCTTATGTTCATCCACATCTGAATCCTGATCCAGATATGTCAAAATCAATAGTAATGATAGTACTATAACCATATGGAAAAATTCTTTGACTGCACTATAGCACTGCAGCTTAGGAATGGGAATACTTTGAAATCAGCCTCTTTACAAGATTTAGAAATTTTAAATTAAGTGATAGAAACAGTGGAGGTCTGAGGTGTATTAGCAAACTGATCTACAAGGTGTGGTGTTTCCCTTAAGAGCAAATCAAATACTGGTTGTGATACAGGAGCAAGCTCTTCAGAACTGTCAAAAAAGAAGAAAACAGGGAAGAAAAACCCTACAGAATTGTAACACATTGTGCATGAGAATGAGTACTTGTAAAAAAAGCTGTTTCCAGTGTGATGGATTCAGTACCAGCTCTTACACTCCAGCATAATTGTGAGTAATTTACATTCATTAGTGGTACAAACACAGAGTTTGGAGAAGAAAAAAATTCATACCAGAACATCTAGATTTCCATTTTGACTGGTTACGTGCAGATGAGCATCCTACTTACACATACAGGTTTACTGATACCACATAGATGCATGTGCACTTGCATTCATACAAAAGGATGATTACAAGATTTATATAATACATACATACTTGCACAGCAAACATAGAGCCATTTCCATTACTAGGACACTGACATTCTCAGGTGCTTACTGTCCGCATGGAGGATACTATTAACATCTTCTCAAAAAAGTCTGACCCTATGAAGCAACATCTTTGACATTCCCATTACAAAATGGGGAGCTCCCACTGGATGCAGAGACATAAAATTCTAGGACTTTTAGTAACTTGCTATAGAGCTTTACATAAAGCAGCTACTCTGTGTGGTTGTGATCCATCAAAATATTTCAGCACTTGCTTAAATGGCCCAAGCTCCTCAGCTGCAATGCAGTGATGAGGGTGCGTGCTGAGTTCACTCTGAAACCTCAGTGACACTTGCATGGAGACTTGAAGTTGTAGAGCAGTTACAGTGTTGTAACCACTATGACCATTAAACTTCCCTTAAAGGACTGATAATCTTTTTTTCTATGGTCCATGTGAACCAGCACCTTCCCTTTGTGGTGTGTGTCCCACTCAGTTCTAATCTCCTCACCCTGGCTATGCATGGCAATGCCACATTCCCATTGACACATCCTCTTTTCTTTCCAAAAGAAACTAGGGCAAGGGACAGTGAGAGTGCAGATCAGAGAGAGTGGGGATGTTTGGCCAGCTGGATCTGTGAGCTGTGAGGGTCCCTGGGTTGCAGAGGAGATCAGACATAAAGAGCAAGGGAAGAGGGAGAGCCTGGAACATGTCATTTATCCTCTGCAATGAGGAAGGGATGGTTTAATGATGAGTAGGTATTCAAAGACTGCAGCACAAGAAACTCATTCATTGTGACCTAAGGGAAATTGTTCTTTGTCCCTGTGCAATGGGGATAACAGTTCTTAAGTGGTTCCCAAGATGTTAAGGTTTATGATTTTATCCATTGTTTGGATGCCATGGGAATAGACCCATTTAAGTATCTTAGTCAAAAAGGAGCTGTATTTTCCAATTAAATTTATGCAAAGAAAAAAGTTTAACATTGTTAGAAATGAAAAGCCAAACTTACTTTTAGATTTTGCATGAGTTAAAGTAATTACTATTTGCAACAAAATGAAGCAGACTGCTATGATCACTAAGGGCCCAGTCAGGAACTTGCCTACTACCTACCCACTAGACCAGAACAGAGTCCTTGAAGTAATTTTATGCAAGTAGTTTGCAACAGCTTTCAGGTGGATATGGCTCAAGAACTTTGAGAAAAGGCTTTTAGCAATTCAGATCTTAATGGCCATGCTTTTGTCATACATGGAAACGATCTAATCATCATGTTTCAATTAACACTGAAACAACAGAGCACAACTTGCTGTCCTTATTTTCTCTCAATATAGGGATGACAGGTTCTGAAAAGGATCAGATATTATAAAGTCTTTCAAAGGACACCTTGTACAAAGGATGAGATACTGAAAGTAAAGAAAACGAACCTTCATTTTAGCAGAGTGTGCCTTTAAGGCCTTAATAACAAATGCTAAAACACCAACAGGAAACTTTTCCAAACTGGTTCTGATTAGCTGTTTAATTCTGTATACTGCCCCGAGGAATTTGAACACCCATTGAAACCAAGGATCTTCCTTTACACAAGGAGACATAAAACATAATCCCTTCGACTTTAAGGCAAGTAACTTCCAAGGGATTTGCTACAGCGATTTATTTGCAACAGGTTTGCTGCAATAATAACTTTTCACTACAAGTACACAGTGTTTGTCTTTTGCAAAACAGTTCCACTTCATTTTCTATCAGAGGGCCACCAATCCTTCGTGCCAGGATTTCATAAAATTAATAAATCTACTTCCATAATCCTTGCTGCTTTTACTGACAAATGTAATAAACTACAGGATGCAAAACTCTGGAAGCCTACTGGGATTTATTTTCTTTTTTTTTCCTTGACAAGCTTTACAGAGTAGCACTTCTGAGACATGCTCATGTGCTGTAAACCTAATCCTTAGCAATTTCCTCTTTTCTCAAATAACCCAAATATGTTATGAATAGTGAAGGATTTCCTTTATCAGACAACACTTGCTTTTTTTTTCTTTTTTGCCTTTTTTTTCCCCTCCAACTGAGTTCTGGAAAGACACTGAAACAATTGGATGTTCTCAGGTAGACATTCACAGGTACAATCCTAAGGAAACATGTTGTCGTGACTAAGAAGGTGTCCTGCAGTTTAAAGGCAGTAGAACTGGTGAGAGAACCGAAGCCAAACCTGATGGGACCTGCAACCAAGGGAGCCTTTCTTCTTCTAACCCCACCACAGCAGGCATTTCAGTGCTACTTTTTATGTCCATCTCTAAAAGGTCTGCTTTTCTCCTGTGGTAAATCACACATGGACCGATTTTTCAGAGATGATGATCCAGTGATGTCACATAAGCTCCTAATATTTTCAGTTCTTAGCCCTCTTCCTCCCAAAACGTGGGTGATGCCCACCATTCCACCTGTAACAGAAGGTGCCTGTCTTCTGCATCTAGGCTTGAAACTGTCTCCCTTCTCTAAACTCATCCCATCCTTTGGCGTCTGTAATTTTAGTTGACAAGTGTGTTAGCATGCACACACATGTGCCTACAGTGATGTCAGGTACTCCTGTGGAAACAATGCCAACCCAATGAAAATCCATGCAAAGTACACAATAGCACTGATCCATCTGCTAAAAAATTCTGAATTTTGCTACAGAAAGAGCAGCCTGAAACACAGCTCTTTAGGAAAAAAACCATCACACTGGTTCCTGTCACCTTCCTGCTACCCCAAATAACGGCTGCAGTCACAACTCTACCTTATCCCACTGCTGCTGAGAGACACACTTGATTTGCCTGGGAAGTGGGGAATAGGGCAGTGTAAGTGCAACTACTCCATTATTTCTTGTTTATTCTGAAAGGACCAATAAAGGGATAAACACAAATCTTGGCTGGAATAACTGTGGTAAAAAAAAATGGTGAGGATTTTTATGACAGTCGGTTACCTCCAGGAAGTCTTAAGATAGTCTAAAACTCCCTCTTCAGCAAGAAGAAAAACTGTTCGAAATTTCCTTAAACTGACAAGCAACACTTAAGAAACTAATCGAATTGAAAGAATTTTCATTTTTCTACACATGCAGCTCCAAATCAAATAATACAGGAGCACTGAAAATCTGAAGAAAATGCCCCATGAGGCATGGAAAACAATTAGTGGGCAGAAAAGGAGAAGTATTCAAGTGCACCCCTCACCCTAGAAGTCCAAGCCAATTACAGTAGAAATAGTCAGTGATTCAGCACAAAGGCTCCTTGGCAGACTAGTGAGGAAAAGGCACAACTCCAGCTGGGTCACTCAGAGAAAAAAAGAAATGCAATAGTGCATCATAAGGGCAACATCTGAGTTTTCAGTCCTTAAAAAGGAGGGCATTTAATTCAGCTCATGTCACTCCTAAAAAGACCTGCTTCATTTATGTTTTATCTCAAAACACAGAGCTGAAAGTGGTTTGTTATCACAGGGTCCAATAACTCTGCAACCATCAAGGGTCTCTCCATCAGCTCAGCGCATGGGATGATGCATTTCAGGAGGGATGGATTCTGATACTCTTGGGAAGAACAGAGTGCAACCCAAAATTTCACCATCAGGGGGATTCTGTCATGATTTTTCCTAAGAGAAAAAGTAGGGTCAAAAATCACAGAATATGCTCAGTTGGGAAAGGACCCACAAGGATCATCGAGCCCAACTCCTGGCCCTGCACAGGACCATCCCCGAGTTACATGGTGTGCCCAAAAAGAAGAGCTTCAGGTAATTGCTCTGGGAACATGTTGGAGGAGTCTTGAACTTCACTGGTGGAAGAAATAATCAAAAATAGGAAATTTGGTGTGATTTTTTTTCATGTTTTTTCCTTTTTTTCTGAGAGAGGAGCCAAAATTTTGGTCATTGTCAGAGACATCTTCCTTCTATTTCCCCCGGGCTGAGCACTCCAGGTTTTGAGTATGCATAAACCGTTCATAAAATTAATCTCAGAACATCAACAGATTAGAAAAAGGATAATGGGGAAGATAAAATAGAGGAAGGAGCCACAAAAAGTGGAGAGAGTACAGAGTTATGGAGAAAAAAAGGAGTTAATTGGCTAGGACACAAAATAATAAGAGTGAGCAGAGGGAGGAAGGGAGAGTTTCATGTAAGAAGTGATGAAAAGGTAACTGAGATGCTTATCACTGAGATTCAGAAAAAATGCTGCTGGAGCAAGAAGATGGCAGATGCAAAGCAGAGTCATCACTTGCAGTTGAGGAAGTTCTTATGATCACAAGAATTTTTCATAATGTGCTCAGTCAAATGTGGTTGAGTCAGTGAAGGAACAGGGGTGAAATAACCGAGCTACGGGATGGTGTGGTAGGAGCCAACAGCTGATTTGACAAAAGACAGAAAGAAGAAAAAAGCTAATTTGGATGGATTGTGTCTGAAAAAAATCAACTGCATGGGCTTGAGCTTCCCCCATGGACAGCATGATAAAGAAAACGAAATCTTGAAAGATTTTCTTGAAGATACATCCTCAACTTCTGCAATCCAAAGATCTTGTCCGAGAAGTGCTTTTAGCAAAGAATTTATCTTAAAGGTAAAGTTGCAGACAGTAAAAAATACACTCATTAGGAATATTTTAAAAACATATGTATGTATGATCTTATTTGCCTAAAAATAAAAAGATGAAGTTAAAAGAAAATATTTTGCTTTTTTAAAAACAATCCAAACTCCATGACTTCTTCCCCTTTTCCTAATAACAAAACCACAACATATCACAATACAAATACTGTTCTTGCAAAACTATTGCCCTTACAGTGATACCAGTGATGCCAGAAGTGTGAGGTTCATAAATTTTACAGTCCAGCTGGAAGACTATGTACATGTGTTACTGTTCCACAGCACTCATATAAAACATTTAGAATATAATAATTTTAAGGTGATACTGTCAGTATTTAAATAATGCTAGATATTTGTTGTTGTTGTTGTTTTAATGCTCTTGTTTGAGGCAGCACCTGGTGACTCTATAATTTAAAGAGAACAAGGGGTTTATTTCCTACTGCTCCAGCTTGGACTGCCTGCAGAAAGCAGGTTTCAGGAGGGCTTTCAGATGAGGCTGTGGAATCTCCAGACCAGAAAAAGCTCCAAGCAACCTGGTCTAAATTCTGCACTGAGCTTGCGCTGTCCAGCTCTGGGATGCAGAACATCTGCTTTAAACAATTTCAGTAGTTATCTCTTGGCAGTCAGTCTTGGTAACAGACCCCTAGTTAAGCAGTGTGTTCATGACTCGCTTAAGTAAATAGGATTATATGTGTAAAGGTAAACACAGCGTTTGAACAATTTCATTTGAAATGCAGTATCTGACACAGGGAAATGGGGAAAAACTGACAACAACATTGCAAGGAGGACCACAGGTACATTCCCTCAGTATCGTCTTGCTCAGTACTGCACTTGTCCTTTACAAGACAGATTTTAAACGTGGTGCCATGTAACTTTTAATAGGATTGAGTTCTGCCCATGTCCTGGCTACGGCCAGGACAGGGTTAATTTTTTGCAGTTTCCAGGAGGAAGCATGACTAGGACCCAGAGGTTATTAATTCCACCTCATTTCCAGGGGCAGGGGGAAGGGGCTCCCTCCAGTCCAGAAAACGTGGAGGAGGGAACAGTATTGTCTATTATCACGGTGTTTTTCTGTGTGAATCATTTCTTTGTTTATACCCTCTCTCATTACTATTGTTGCTGTTACTGTTCATTTTCTTATCTCATTGCTGTTTCCAGTAAATTGTTCTTAACCCACAATCTTTGCCTTTTGAGTTTCCAGCTGGAGGGAGGAAGGGGAGTGATTCATGGCTTTAGTGGAAGTACCAAATTGGAGAATTCCATTCCTAACCCACAACAACCTGCAACGTGTGAGATTAACTGACTTTTCCAATCAAATCTCTCCTAAGGCTCCCTCTGTTTTTACTAACAGAAAATGTGAAACATGGCTTCAGGTTTTCCACAGTGGCAAAGATATTATTTGGACTCTCAAAAGGCTCATGACCTGCAGTCCTCTCCCATTTGTGTGGGGGGAATCAGAGTGGGTGAAGCATCTTGTTAGCAGTAAACTCTGTGGCTCTGGAGACCTCTTGGATGTCCTTGTCTCATCCTTCATTGTGTGGTTCAGGTCTGTTCCACCAGACTCGGGTTCAATCAGTCCAATAAGTGATGTCTAAAAGCCAACACACATTTCAGAAACACTTCAAACACGGTATGCAAAGATCACTTCTGACAAACTCACATGTTTTAAATATACTAAATACTCGCAAACCTGAGAAAATGGAAATATGTAACCCTCAAAAAATTATCATTTTTCAGATTTGCTATCTGCCTACAGATATACACTGCCCCTGCAATATGCCACAAGCATTAAACTTTCAATTGGAAGAAAATGAGAACAATTCTCATCCACCTCTTTCATAAAAAACCCTTCAATCATTTGTAATGTTTTTCGACCAGTAAATAATAGAGCTGGCTCACTGAGCTATTTAAGTGTATTATTTACAGCTGGAGAAAAATGAGGAACAGTCATTTTCTAGGGAGGCCAAAAGATACATTCATGCAAACTAAATTAGATTATGATTTTTTTGCCATTGCATTGAGAAGATAAAGGATAACCTTTTCAACTTTTACTTTGCCTGGCAAAGTAAAATTTATTTTTCAAATGAAAGACCTTGACCATGGAACTTCACGAGTGTTAACAGGTTTCAGTGCTATTTCTGATGTGCTGAGACTAACTACAGATGGAACTTCTGAAATATTGCTGTAGCTGGAATGTCCATGCAGAGTCTTTTAAAACAGCATTCAGTGACACTTAATTTTTTTTTAGTCATGTAGTGTCAAATTATACACCACTGAGCAAAGACTTGTTAAACAGACTCTTGAGAAAGCATCTTTGCAGTTTTGTTTTGGGGTGTTTTGTTTTCAGTTTGTGGTTTTGGTTTTGGTTTTTGTTTTGTTGCAGTTGTTGTTTTTTGGTTTTGTTTGGTTGTTTTTGTTTGGTTTTTTTTGTTTGTTTTTTTTTGTTTGGTTTTGTTTTGGTTTTGTTTTGTTTTGTTTTGTTTTTTGGGGTTTTTTTTGGAGGGTGTTGTTTTGTTTTGCTGCTTGTTTTTATTTTATTTTTTTTTTAACAGGGATGGTGGGGAGAAGGTAAATCTGCAACTCCACAGTCTCACTGCTGTCCTCCTCTGTGTACTATGTACCTGTGCAGCCTCAGAGGCTGCAATGCTGACAGCACAGAGACGTGGTGAGCGAGCTGAACCAGGAAAAAGCCTTTTCCTCATGCCTGCACTGTTACACACACAGCTGTTCTCAGGGAGGGGCAGGCAGGGAGGTATTTCAGCTGCCTGCTGGTGCAACTGCAGTTGTTGTGGCAGTTTTCACCCAGTGTCCACCCAAAGCTCCAGGCCCCCCCTTTCCCAGAGGGAAAGGAAAAAGAGAAAAGCCAAAAAACCAGCTGAGAGATAATGACAAAACAAACTCAGAGTGGCTAAATACTTGAATTTATTACTAACAAGATAACTAAAAGTAAGAAAACTAAAAAGTAAGAAATAAATCAGTCTTAAAAGCACCTTTCTCCTCCCACTCCTCCTTTTTTCCAGCAGTTCCAGGGAGCGGGGAATAGGGGTTTGCAGTGGGGTGTTGGTTCTGCCATTGCTCTTATCCTGTGGGTCATCCCATGGGCTGCAGGGGGGTCTGTGCACCCCGAGGGATCTCCAGGGGCTGCAGGAGTAGGGGGGAATAACTTTCAGTCCTTCTCCCCCTGCTCCAGCGTGGGATCCCTCCTTCTCCTCCTCCTGCTCCCATCTTGGTCTCTGTGTTGTTATCCCATGGCTGGAATTCCCAACTGCCCCACACTCCTAAATTCTTAACTCTGTTATCCCAGAACTGTGACTGTGATTCTTAATTGGCTCCACTTTGGCCACCAGCAGGAGGTCCCTCCTGGCCCTGGCTGTCCTTGGCTCCACAGGACAGGGGGAGCTTCTGGCAGCTTCTAACAGAAGCCAAACTGGTAGCCCCCCCTTCTACTAAAATTCAGCTACAAGAAACCTCTGACAGTTGTTCTTCAAGTGCTGTGTTTTGACCCGTTGCTCAGATCAGATGAGGTTCAGTCATTGCACAGCAGGTCTCAGTGCAGCTTCCCCAGGGGCACTGGAGCCCTGTTAGAGACCAAAGAGGGCCCCTCTCCTCCAGGCCAATCCTGTGCTGCAGCACTTGCAGAGCCACCACTGAGGGGCTCAGGAAGAAGAAGGGGACTTAAATAAGGGAAGCAGAGCGGCTCCATTGTGTTCTGAGCCTCCTGCCACTTCCCATCACTTTCTCATTAAAAAAAAAAAGGAATGTTTGAAGGCATCTTCAGAATACATATTTATTTTGAGTTATTACTATTGTGTTTAAACTAGACAGAGGCTCAGCTGAACCAAGAACTGCACAGGCAATTGGAAGAGAATGACCTCTAACCCAAAGACTTTACAGATTGAACCTACATTATTGAGCAGTAGAGTCTCAAAAATATGGCAAAAGATATCAAAATATAGGCATTAAAAGGGAAGGTGTAATATAGGCTAGAAAATGCTCAATTTTTCAGCATAATCCAAGGTCTGTGTTAAACTCTCAGCAGATCCTGCTCTTTGCACCTCACATTGTTCCTGAAGAGATGGCTTTATGGGACAGACTTACCTTGAGGTAACAGACACACATCTTGTCTTTCCCTTCTGTACCTCTTATCCTCACTTTCAGAAGCAACTCGGGAGTTTCTCAGGAACCTAATCTTCAATGAGTAACTAAGATATTCGTACTGTTCATAAAATCAACTGCTTGCTGTATGTGACTAGTATTGTTTCAATGCTTCTTCATGCTCTTTATCAATTTTCGCTCCTGTATTACACTTGAGATTACAAACTCCACAGGGAAGAGCCCACTTTTTTATTCTACTTTATGTATCCTGAGGGAACAGCACATACGGAGATCTGATCTCCAAACATGTATACTATAATAAATAGGTTAGGAACTTCACTACCACCACTAATGTGCCCTGTACAAAATCAGATTTCTAAGTCAACTCCCTCACCAATTTCATGTCAATGAACTAATTATAAATGTTTCATATAACTGTATTTAAGAACAGCCAGAACCTTTGAATGTTTTATATAATAAGCAAAAAACCCAAAAAATCAGAGAGGATACTTATTGTGTTGTACAAATGAGCTGACACATTATAAGAAACATCCATCTTGCAGAAACAACAGCTGTTTAGATCTTCTCCTCTGAGCCTTCTTCCTAAAACTCATAACAAACTAAAAGCATAAATTCATTAAATATCTCTATGTTGGAGGACATTAAAGAAGAAAAAATAAAGGTGTTTTTCCAAGAGAAGGAGAAGTCAAAAGTACCAATTATGGTGCTCTCATTTAAACAAGAGACCATCTTTCTCTGAGCAGACAACTCAAATGTATGCAAGAAGTTAATCTGTAACACAGTGAGTGTCAGTAATTCTGATTTCCATGTATAAACAATGTATGTAACTTAGCTAACAATGTATATTGTATATGCAACCTCAATTAATTGTTTGCCTTGTAACATTTTGGAATATCATGGAAAAATAATATTTCTCAGCTGTGGTGCTGGCTGGTTTTAGTTTGTTTTGCTTTTCCATTAGGAATCTGGTATTTGTGGCTGACATTTTTATTGCATTAATGGCAGGAAACAATATGAAAAGAATGCAGACAGAAGTGGAAAGCATTAACAGAAACATTTAGAGCCATTGCAGGGACATTCTAATTATGATTCTGAGTAAAGACATGTAGTGGGAAAGGCCAGGGTCAAAAAATGTCCATGGAACGAGCTTCCCATTTTAAATTTGAGTTTCAAGCCTAAAAAGCTGAAGAATTGCAAAATGTGAGTGAATCTTTGTTCTTTGTAGCATTGTACTAGATATGCACCCCTTTGGTTCTGCACACTGAAAAGTCCAATAGCACAAGACAGCAAAAACATTAAAGCCACAATCCCAGTTGTATCACCGCACAGCTTCCCTGGGAAGCCTGGCTGTTAAAAAACACCTCAGGCTCAGTTCTCAATTTAAGGTGCTGTTGGCTGGTTTAAGTTGTTTGTCTCTGCAAACATCGCTCGAGCTTCTGGCACTTGCAGTTAAAGGCTGAGGCACGAGGAAAATTTGGGGTCAATGTGTCATGCTCAATTTGTTGTATAAGAAGCACAGTATATTCTGTACTAATTGCATTTGCTCATTGCCATGTTTACTTTCATTAAAAAGCAACAGCAACATTACTGCTCAGTTTTCTTTGAAGATGCAATGGATTTTGCCATTTGCTGGGAAACTGAGTAGGTAAAAAAACCCTTATCACATAATTTATGTGCAATTGGACATGCATCTAGCTTTGTCTTCTTAAATGAGGACCAGATCTAACCACCAGTGAAGTTAACAGAAGACTTCCCCTTACACTTCAGCAGGCACTGGATTAAAGCATTGCTTTTTGGTGACTCACAATTTGCTACAGCTGTCATTTTATCAGTGTTGCAGACCTTATTTGTGCGTTTCAATGCATGCTTTCTTTTTATTTGGAGCTTTGGAATTTTTCTTGTGGGCTAGGAAGGATGGCTTTTTCAGGAACTGATGTCTGTATTTTTTGAAGGTAACTAAATGTGAAATATATTGAATCTAATAAAATATCTAAATGGAACGACTTCCACAGCTCAGCTGCAAAGGACAGCAGCTAAACTGTGTGCAGTGGCTGCAGTTGGGTTCTACAAACATTTGTACAAGTGAGTAACTGTACCTACTAACCCATCCCATAGGTTCAATGGGACTACTCACTTCATTAGTTGCTGATGTGCTTGGCTGTTTGCAGGATCAAAGCCCCACTATGAAGCAGAGAGAAAACATCTCCTTGGAGGGAGCTACTGAAGAGAAAACACACGAGGGGTAAGGAACAAAGAGATATTTCAAGATGAAGTACTGCACTGAGAATAGATGAGTCATGGAAAAGATGCTAAGTGATTCATTAATGGCAGAAGCTTAGCCAATAGAGAATGTACAAGTATGAAACTAATGACTGTGCTTTTACAATACTACCAAACTATTTGCTTTTATAAACTTGACTTAGGAATAATTTTCTCCCATTGTGAAAATTTATTATGCCATTAGCTGTCACTTTAATAAACTATATGCATGGCTGTGATAGCGGTTGCTCAAAATACTGAGGACTTTACAGTTTTTGTTTTAAAAAAGAAAAACACTAGGAACTTCAAGTCCTGCCAATTTTTCCTCCCTGCCAAGTCCTATTAGCATAAATGAACGGTTTATTTTAAGAAATGCCTGATAAATTACTCTACACAATCGGTAATGAGGGTACTGTCAGCAAAGGAGAATCATTTCCAAAATTTACTTGGCACAAATGAGTGGTTGACTAGCTCACAATCGTGTTACATGGCCTGAGGCCCTGTTTTATTCCATAAATCTGCCTGACATCTTCAGGGTGAAAATTAGTGATGCCATTGAAAAGGTAGCTGGGCAAACCTGTTCTGTTTGCACGTTTTCTCCTTTTTAAGAAAAATGAATACATTCAAACTGTCTGTAGGACTATTTCTATAGCTTCCTAATTTTTGGCATACGGAGGCTGCAGCTTAAAATTGTTATCATGGGTTGTATATTAAAACTACACAAATTTTTATCACAAATTGCAAGAAATAAAAACATAAAGACAAGAATTATACAATTTCTTGGGGAGAGGGGGGAAATATAGGCATGAATCTCCACCATGCTTCAGTTAATCTCAACATCAGTGTTACCTAAAAAATCAATTCTCTTTCCTTTTTAGAATATAGTTTCAAAATGAGAGAGGAATCCCTTGGCAGAAATAATTGTGTCAATTAGCAATTCGAGCCAATAATCGTTCATCATCTCTTCTAAAGAACCCCTGGTAAAAGTCCCTAATACTTAATCATCTTTGCTATGGAATTTATTACATTAAAGCAGGGAGAAAACCTTTCAAAGAAATAATTCAAGATAACAAGGTTTTTAAAAAGGTCTAAGAAGTAATGTATGCTTTGCTCTCCCACCACTGCAAATTACTTCCAATTGTTATTCCTTTTTATTTATTTTTAAATTCTATTGTTAATGCTTTGTCCAGCCAAGTCCCAAATGACAGTTTTCTCACACTCCCCTGAAGACCACTTGACTAGTTAAAAGGGGGTTTTATTCCAATTTTGAGAATATTTTGAATCCAATTTAATCTGCACATACCTCGTGCATCATCTGCCAAGTCCTTCATGTCTAACAATGCACTGAATATTTGGTGAGACATTCATACCCAGACAGTGTCTGACACCATACAAGCACATAGGCAGTCTGTATAAAGTATGGATGAAGGCAGGAGGTCCCACAAGTCTTGTGAAGTTTCATAGGGGTAGAATACACACCAATCTCCTCCCCAGAGGTCCCCTGTGAACCCTCCTCTGCTTCTCAGTGCACAGCTGTGGCACTGCTGGCGAGATGTTGCGCTCCCTGCCTTTCCACAAAGGGTCTGCAGAGCTGAGAAGGTCACCCTGAGCACAGGGGGCTTTCTGGAGCTCAACCAACACACCAAGAAACAGATCCATGTGCACATCCTCCATGACACAGCCAAAGCCATCCATAAATATTATTAAATCCAGAGTGGACTAAATGTTGTGGCACCTCAAGGTTTCTGTTCAACAGATTTTGATCCTGAGATGATTGAGATTGACAAAAACACTCTCTAGCAAGGTTTGCAAGGATGAATTCTCTTCTCTGGGAGAAGGATTTTAGCCATGGTCAACTTCTTATGCCAAGAAAAACATTTGAGTTAAAATGCAGCCTGACATTTCAGAAAACTTATCTCTGCATAAGCGTAACTGTGTGAAACAGCAAGAAATTATGTATTCTGAGGCTCTAAAACCTCTCAAGCTTCCTCACTTTTCCATAGTAAGTGGATTCCAGGCAGCTGCTTCATGAAATGCTTCTTTTTCCAGAGTGCAGTTCTGAACACAAAACTTTACTTAACCTGTATGAAGCACTTACCACACATGTTTTTGGAGCACTGAGGACCAACAAAGCAAACCTGCCAGCTCAAACACCTTCCTGGAAGAAGGCTGTAAGGCCTCTCTCAAGCCTAGGATGTGACATCAGAAAGGAGAAACATTTTTCCCTTTCTGAGGCTTATTCTGATGTTGCAAAGGGTAAAGGGGATAAGCAGAATCAAATTTGATGGCTTTTAGGGGTAATAATCTTTTTTCTCTTTTTATATAAGACTTTTATAAACAGCTTACAGGTACACTGTTCAGGAATGGGGGGAGCATCTACAGCACACCAGTGCTATATTCTGCTACAGCTCTACAGCCACCAAGTCTGAGCACAGAACACCTTCAGAATAGCACACAGAACACCTTCAGAACAGCCTGCAGAACAGCTCTGCTGAAACTCAGTGAATCTCGAGTGTAACTTCATACTGCCACGGCCATATGCACTTTTATTTTACTTTTCCTTCAAACCAACAATGGCAACTTTTGAAAGAAATGGGATTTTGAGCTTCTGTTGACATCAAGATTTCACTAATTTCTTTTTTATTATTTCCCTTTATATTGCTCATTTGCTTTTGATTTCCTGTGGGTACAATCTTCAGATCTCCCTCTGCCACTAACTTCAGCCTTTGGTTTCTGCTGTTGGATTTTTGGTTGAGACAGACCTGTTCATCTTCACAATGGTATCAAATAATTGACTTTTTAACTGATTTTTACTAATTCATTGCACTGTCTATTGTTTCCCTTTTGCACTGTGGACTTAGTTTAGTTGTGTCAAGGTAAAACATAGAAAGGTTGATGAAGAGATGCTGGAGTGTGAAAACTGAACAATGCAAAAGTGAGAACTACTTACCAGTACTGTTCTTATTAACAGCTCTTCATTGCCAAATTGACTGTCCTGTTGCCCTTTGAGAATCCAGGCTAATGTGACCTATTCTGTGCTAAGTTATTTGAAATCTGTTGCCAGGCATCCTTAGTTTTTGGGCAATCTGGTACTCCAGACCTTGTAAAATATACTTTCAGATATGCCCTAGCTCCTGTTACAGTCTTTATTCACACGTTTTCCAACAAACCGTAGAACAGCTGGAACACAAAGCTTGTCTAACCATCAGAAAAGAGTTTTTTGTGGATTTTTTTTTTTGTTTCCTTGTTTGGATTTTTACCAGGGCTGGTATTTCATGAAGCTGTACAGTATCCTGTGGTCAGTCAGAAGGCTGAGCACCTGATTGCTATTTCTTTGCTCCCACTTGGGTACATATACTTGGTTGACAAATTGCTTGGCTCATTGCATGCAGACTTGGATCAGTAGTTTCACTCACAATGCAGCCCCCTCTAAGCCTTCTAGGATTCCTGTTAGATCCCCTTAAACAAAAAAAAAAAGGATGTACAGTCCATCAGAGTCACTTCCTGGGATAGCTGCTCCTCCAGACTAACATGGTTGGTAAAACAGCTCATTTACTGCCTGTTCTTCAGGGGCCTGCATGACGTCTGCCATTGGAGATGCAGTTTCTGTGCCATAAAATGATGTTTATTTTATTCTGGAAGACATGTCCCGTTGACTGCATCCACCATAGGCACCAATTTTCTTGGGAAGTGCCTTATTTTCATATCGTTCTGCAAAAGTTTTATGAAGAAACAAACCTGAGGACAAACCCAGGGTTGCTCAGGTTCTTTCTAGTGGATTTGGGGCTGTTGCTGAAAGGTGACTTGAGAGAAGTGCATTTCAGAAAGCATGGCTAAGTGTTTCCTCTTTATTTCCTGCCTTTAAGTAAATATTCTGTTCTGGGCTGTTTGGTGTGCATTAGGACTACAAACTCCTTCAGGAAAAAGTAATTTTGCTTCAGCTACCCTACAGCATCTTAGGAACAGTACCCACCCTCAGATTTTCCTCATTGTTTTAAAGACCTCTGATAATTCCAGAGGAAAAAAAAAATATCACTATGGTTTCTAACTATTGAACTGCTTTCATTCTGAGTGCTTTCCTAATTGCACTGACTTTTCCAGGGCCTGCTGACATCTCCCCAGATGACAACTAACAGAGAAAACACAGTTTTTCTCAAGTCCTACATGTCTATATTCAACTTCATGTTTTGCTTATTACATAGTGACATTAACTGTCTCTTTTGTCAGGTCATTAATTTTTAATAGCTCTGTCATCAGCTTCAGGCCACATGTCTGGGAATCCTTCCCAGCTTCAATTTACATTGCAACACCTTAGACATTGGGAGCAGGTCAAAAGCATTTACACAGGGGGATTGTCTTCCAAAAGGTGTAGTCACTGTTGTCACAGGGCTCGTGTCACAACACGGCAGGACTCAGTTTCAGCCTCACAAACAGTGATGTTAAACAGATGAGAGATGATACAGTCCATTGTCTACTAGTGCTGATATACATACATGAAGTGATTCACTTAGGGGTTTGGCTAAATGAAGATGCTCACTTCACTCCAGATTTCCCTCAGCATTAATTAGGCATCTGAGTCATTCTCTGAAAGTGTCAACAGATATAATAATGTCATTTCTTCTAGAATTATCAACTTTTTCTTATTACTCCGCCATTATGAGCAAAACTGAATTTTAGGCATTTCACTATATTTGGGCTTATTTTGACTTCATTTTTTTCTTTCTGGTTCCTTGAAATACGATCTTAGATTTTCTGAAAAGGAGAGAACACACAGAGAACACTTTATGTCCTCTGTCATGCTCAGGAAATTAATGCCTTACACATGTAACATCTCTTGATTTTCAAGCTCCTTCCCCACAATCTGCATTTGCTCTTTGACTTCAAATGGCATCATGGATACTTAATTCTAATTGTCCAAATTAAAGTTTCCACAACCCAGCTTGGTAGGATTAGGCTGTTGATTGCTTCATCATCCAACATGAGCCAACTGATAGAACAGTCCTGGAAATGAACAGGTTAGCTGTCGTCCTTCTTCTGCATCCTTCTGTGCAATTAATTCATCTCGACCTATGCAAGACAGACAGAAGACAGCTTTCTTTGAACTGTGATCTCTCTATTACCTCTTTCTGTATTGTCTGAGCTGCAACACACAGGGCAGAAAGTCTTGCTTTGCTCTCTGCCTTTTACATGATTTTGCTGGGAACCAGTTTCTTTGCTGTCTCCTGTATCGTTTCGCTCAGTACATACCCTGCAACATGACACTTGCATTCCTGGCCAGTCTGTCTCTGTCCTGCTTCCCCATTTCCTTCAGTTTGACACTGTGAACTTGTTCTGCTCTAATAAGACTGTTTTGATCTCTTTGCTAGACTGTTCAGTTGTCCTTGTCATTTGAAGAAGTTTCCCTGTTTCTTAAACATCTCCTGTATGCTGGAATCATTTGCCCCATATATGTTTCTGTCTCTCATTAAGTAATCTCTTATATCTCCAAAAGCACATGTGGATGCCAGAGCATGGGACTGTGAGGCAGGAAGATATTCCCCCTTCTGTTTCTTGGGTTTGGATAAAAACACAAGCACATTCCTTCTAGGGTCACAGTATATCAAATACTTTTATCAGCTGCTACAGTGTTTTAGGTAATATTAGTACCAACTCTGTCGTACTCCTCTTTCTCACCAGGAGGGACAGTAGAAATGTTTTATTATACTTTTCTCATCCTTACACTCCCCAGTCAATGCTTTATTCACTATATACACTACTGTTATGCTTGAGAAAGGATTTTTTTGTATGGGAATTCAGTTTTGTTGGTGAGGTTAGCTCATGGATGTTAATTGCCTCATGGTTATTTCCTTTCTCTCTCTTTAAAGCTCTTGCTTTGTCTTTCAGTAGAGCTTTATTCTTGTTGCCAGTCTCACCTGACTGACTGTTGTATCACACTGTTCTTTACAGCTAAAGGGGTAATAAAAAGAGAGTGCTACCCATTTGTGAAGTCCAGTGGTACTCTGTTGGGAGAATTACCTGCAGAGATCTTTCCATTGCCAAAAACACCCCAGTCACAAGCACACAAACCAGCTCTTTGGTGACTTCTCCAAATCTCTCTTTCCTCTGAAGATCAATGCTTCTCTCTGCCAGCTCCATGTCTTGCTCAACAAGGGTAAACTTGAGAAGGCCAGAATGTAAGAATCTATTGAGTTTCTCTACTGGTAGAGTAACAGATGACTGCAGTCCACCACATGCTGCCTCACAACAACTGCTATCTTTATTCCATGGTGGTTGCCCATTCTCTCCTAAGAATGGCAGTATTCCAACAACTTATTTTAAACTAGTTGATGAGAAAAATGTTTTAATGCTTATACAAAGCACTGAAAGCTGAGCATAAGACAAACTGCAGAAGAATATCTCCCCTGAAACAATAAGACAGAGATTGTGCCATCCAGGACCTTGAGCACTGTGACAGAAACAAGGGGTGAAGCCAATGCACAATGTCACTGACTGATGACAGCCTCTAGGACGGGCAGAATAAAAGGGTTGGGAGGGAATCCCCAAAAGATTGCTTTCTTTTTCAGCTATTTATGCATGAGCTATTCTGCCTGCCCTGTAATTTCTGTGACCTCCAAGCCTCCCCAGGATTATGAATACCTATTGTTGACTTAATTGGCAGAATAACAAGAAACATCTGCCAAACCAACCCAGTTTCTTAACCTCTGATGCTCTTGGACACATTATGGCTGTAGGGGAAAGAATAAGGCGTTTTGTCTCAATGAACAAGCCTGGACCAGATGCTTTCAGAGATCAGGGAGACATTGCCAGTGTACATCAGAGAAGCAATGTACAGCAGGACCCTCCCAAAGGCTGTCTAGTCGTCAGGTGCCCAGCTAATATGGCCCAATGTTAGACTGGAAGGGCAGAATTAAATTGATGAAATAAAAATGTCTTTCTTGCCAGTAATTAAGTCTGGAGGGAGCTGGGTGGATACACAGGTGGACAAAAGATATAAGGAGGATGTAAATGAAGATATTTTAAAAATAGAATAGAATAGAACAAAACAGGATAGTTGAGTTGGAAGGGACATATAGAGATCATCTAGTCCAACTGCCTCACCACTTCATCTGGCCTGTGGAAGGCTGGATCTGCTGGTCGTGACTGTGTGGAGCTGGACCCCAGCAGGCTGAAGATGGGTGGGAGCCCCTTTAACACATCGCTCAGGCTCCACCCTTCATGCTTTGCTGTCATCAAATGTAGGAAACAGAGAAGTTCATGCTCAGGACTTTTGAATTTAGCTTTCAGAAAACCATAATTCAAGAAGTGAAGTTTTCCTTGTCCACATCATTTTCTGGATTTCATGGCACCCATGAGGCAGAAGAAGCTCTACTTCATGGTACAGTTCTGTGGTCCACATCCTTCCCACCAGCTGAGGTTCTGCCAGAAGAAACATCAATAAATTCTGTGAAGAACTGTAGGATGGAGATAAGTAACACAACGTCACGTGGAATGTCATGAGTTTCTGCTTCAATTTGGAACCACCAGAGTAAGAAAATGTTCCTGGAGGCACGAATAGAGCACAGGATGACTATAAGCCATCAATGTGATACAGGCAAATGCATTCTTGTACGTCAGGCAAGATATTTCCATAGGAAAGGCAAGCATTGTGCAAAGCCCTGGTGAGAACTCACCTGTACCACTATGTACATTTCTCATTTGTCAGGTTCAAGAAAGACAAATTCCATCTGGAATGAATGCAGACAAAGACTAAGCAGCTGATTTATGGGCATGGACAGCCTACAGAAGAAAATGGTGACTGCAAGGAGCAATACAAAGGTTTGGAGGGCTGCCATCCCTTTCAAGAAAAGGATAAAAGATGAAGGCCAGGGAGGAAAAGAGCTATTGAAGTGCAGGGAAAAGTGTGGTAAAGAACACAAAGCCATTTGGCACTGCATTGCTGGAAGACAACCTCACCATAAACAGCGTAGCAGCAAATATCCCTTCGTGAACTGGTGAGGAAATCAAGCATTGCTCTTTACATCCCTACAGAATTCATGCTCAGAGAACCAACCCCTGTCTTTCGTTTCTGGCATCACCACAACCAAACGAAGGTATATGGTATAAATGCTCTTATTTACACAGTCTGAAGTTTACATACTAAATTTGACACCAAGGTACCAAAGAGCAGGACCTTCTTGGTCTTTCAGTACTTCAAATCTTAAATGCTAAGGGCAAAGAAGTTTTGGCAGGGTTTTAGCCAGGACCTGAACATCTTCCCACAAATCCAGGTAGGCAAATAACCTCTAGAAAAGTTAAAGGGACAAATTAACTGCAAGTGTTAGCCTGTGGCTGAGGGGTGTTTTGTATCATATATAAACACAGCCAAGGACTGTATTTAGGAGAGGAGCTGGGCAGGTTCATTTCAGCAGGAGAAGGTGATGAGATGGCAATAGCAGCCTAGGGCTGTATTCCCAGTTCATGAGAGTCATCTGCATCAGAGGGCAAGTCTTCAGGAGATGAGATGATCCACCAAACTCTGGAAGTGTCCAAGGCTGTCAGGCCTTTTCAGCTGGACAGCAGTAGCAAAACCAAGATAACAACTCCTTGAGGAGTGCTGTAGAGCTTGCCATCCTCATTCCTCATGGAGCCTGGGTCAACAGCCACATGAAATGAGATACAGAGATATTGCCAGTGCTTTGTAGTAGCCACTTGTTTCCTGTCAGGCACAGGAAGGATTTTTGCCCCCAACATAGATCAGAATGGGAGCACTTGACCACGGTCAGAAGCCCCTGAGATGGCTCCAGGTTGAAGAAGATTAGGGCCTAGGCATCTCCTGGGATGTGTGACCACCCTGTGGGCTGAGGAAGAGGCAAGTCTTGCTCACATGATCAGGGAATAGCAAATCACCAGTTCTGGGGTCAGAAAGGAATCTTCCACTGGGACAGACTCGCACTGGTCCTCAGGATTTTTTTGCCTTTCTCTGCAGAACTGAGCATGACCACTGGTCAGGGCTCCTCCAGTCCCTTTGGGCTGGGTTGCTGCCTTCTGCTCCTGCACCATGAAGATGGCTTGTTGTGCCCTGCAGTTGAGGGAAGGAAGGTTTTTTTCTTCTCCTCCCATGGTGGACTAGCAGGTGTCTGCAGGGATTTTTCCCTTTCATCAGCAGCACTGAGCATAACCCCTTGCAGGATTCCTTTGTGTCATCTTGGCCAGGTGCTGCAATTCATGCTCCACAAAAGTGCCCTTCATCCAGGGAAAGGAAGTTTTTTAGACTCCAGGGATGTACCTCAAGAGGGGCTTCCAGGGGGTTGCAATCGCTCACTTGAAGAGCACATCCAGCTTCAGGAATAAGAATGGAGTGGAATGGAATGGACAGGAATGGAACAGGATAAGAACAGAATTTAATATAGTTCAGTTGGAAGGGACCTGCAGGGATCATCTAATCCTGCTGCCTGACCACTTCAGAGCTGACCAAAAGTTAAAGCCTGGCTTTAAAAGCACTGTCCAAACGCCTCTTCAACAGTGACAGACATGGGGCATCAACCCATGAGGTCTCTTCCAGGGTTTGACCACCCTCTGGGCAAAGAAAAATTTCCTAATGTCGTGTCTGAATTTCCCCTGATGGATGCAGCTTTGAGACATTCCCACGTGTCCTGGCACTGGGTACCAGGGAGAAGAGCTCAGCGCCTCCCTCTCCACTCCTGCTCCTCAGGAAGCTGTGGGGAGCAGGGACGTCACCCCTCAGCCTCCTCCTCTCCAAACCACACAGACACAGTGCTCTCAAGCTGCTCCTCAGAGCACACTCCTGCCAGCCCCTTCTCCACCTTCGGTGCCCTTCTCAGGACACCTTCAAGTACCTTCCCATCCCTTTGCAATGATGGAGCCCAGAGCTGCACACAGTGCTCAAGCACTAAATATAGTGGGACAGCCTTCTCTCTTGGCTGGCTGGTGATGCTCCATGCACCCCAAGGACATGGTTTGGCCCCCTTGGCTGCCAGGGCACACCCTGCTCACTCCTGCTAACCAGCACTCCCAGAGGCTTTTCTGCAGGGCTGCTCTCCAGCCACTCCTCTCACAGGTTAGACTCATGTCTGGAATTACTCCAGCCCAGGTGCAGAATCTGGCATTTGGTTGGCCTTGTTAAGTTTCATGTCACTGGTGATTACCCAATGCTCCAATCTATCCACATCCCCCTGCAAGGCCCTTTGTCTCACAGGAGGGTCAGCAGGACCTCCCAGTTTAGTATAATAGTATAGTGTCTATAGATATATATATATTAAATAGTATAATCAGCAAACTTACTGCTTGTGCATTCAAGTGCAGGCTTCTGATCACTGATAAAATAATAAAATAACAAAACTGGCTCTAGAATTGAGTCCTGAGGAACACCACTGCCAACTGCTCCCCTGACAGATATTGTTCCCTTCACTGCAACCCTCTGAACCCTGCCCTGCAGCCAGTCCTTCACCCAGGGCACATATGTCGGTCTACACAACCAAGGAAGCAACTTTCAAAGGATAATATACCTTTATGTTGAATTACTTAATTCCTTCTAATCCAAATGGACAATGTAAATGGCCCTCTCAGCATATCTTGTTGAGCAGGATCTTCTTTAATGTAAAATATATAGTGTATGTGCCCACATTACAGATGGCTGGGCCAAATTAAATTACTGAAGAAAAATATGCCAAAGAAACTTGGATGGAGATGAGGGAAATGAGCTCTAATACACAAGATAAGAAAACAAAATATGAAAAATGCACATAAATTTAAACTTACCTACGTTTTTTGTGCACATAAAATAAATTTCAGCATCATACAGATAACATAACCACAATATACATCATATATGTCTTCAATCCATCTTTTAAGCCTGTGAATTCAAAGTATAAAGGAAAGAAAAACTAATGGGATATATTTTCCCTTTTTTTCTTTTTGCCAAAAGGTGCAATAGCATTGGAAAAGATAATTCATGTCCTATCCTGTCTGGTGACTGGTCACATGAGAGTGTTAGGTACTCCGGTCCATGTCTTGGTAATTTGCCTTTTTTCCTATTACAGCTACATAGATGTGAATCCTCTCAATCACCTTGGGTTTTATTGGAGACTGAATGTTACCAGTGGGAGAAGACTTCTTGTCAGTAAACTTTATACCCACTATATCCTAAAGCTGAGGACAAAAGTGTTTTCTCTACCAGCACGTCTGTCATTATATTTCATAGTTGCAATATTTAGGAAAGACTAGAAATGTGATACCTGTGGAAGAAGCCAATGGATAATTAAAAGCTGTAAGTCTTTCAAAGGCTGTGCAAGTTGTACACCAATTACATCTGCACCCAGAAATAACTTCTGAATTAAATGTGATCGCATTCCTGCCTGGATCAGTGTCCTTGGGTCATTTAGTTAAGTAGCTAAAAGCAGCAAGGAAGTGGAAATCAACTATTATCCCAGTTTGATGAGCAAACCAAGATGCAGCCCTTCCTCCCCAAAGTGGTGGTTCAAATGACCTTGTCACCAAGAGTGGGATTTCTTTCTTTTTACAAGGTAGGAGGTGGTAATGGTTACACTGCTCAAATATAAAATGACATTTTGAACTACTACTCTTCTGGTAAAGACATTACGCCCTAAAAGACAGAAATTTCCTAAAATATGATTGAGGTTTCAGTCTTACCTCTTGACTTTTTAATGAGCCACTACAGATGGATCCTCTTAATCTCTCCGTGTAATTATCAGTCAATACCTTACAAAGTAAACCCTGAATTAGAATGTTTAAATTTTGTCTTGCACATATTAAGTTCCATATTTAAGTTGATTATTGATCATTACTTCTCATTAATTAGAGTGAATTTAGAAAACTTAAATGAAAAAGCTCTGGAATAGAGCTCAAGTCTTCAAAAGAGAACAGAGCACTTTTACTGAGGATATGCTTTACTGTAAATAAGACAACATTGGTTTAAGTCATCCATCCTGAGTTTAAAAATTATCCACAGCTTACTAAAACATTTATCTTCACCATTGTATTCACCATAAATTCTCAGAGCATTTAAGTTCCCTGAATGTGCCCAATATTTGAAATCTGGTTTATAAGAATTCTTTTTTTCCTGTTTGTTTTTTTTTGGTTTTTTTGTTTTTTTTTTTTTTAATACCAAGGGTAATTATAGTTACACATAAATACTGTTCAAAGATGAACAGATAAGAATTCAATGTGATACCAGGGCTTAGTTTTCTTTTCACTTACAATAATTTACTTTACACAACACTTTGTTTAAAAAAGAAAAAAAAAAAAAAGAAAAAAAAAGAAAAAAAAAGGAAAGAGGTTTATATATTAAACATAAAATATTCAGATTTCTGAATTTTCTGAATCATAACTTTTTAAATAAATTATATGCACTGAAACTACCTAAGTTTTCTCACTACAGTTTAACACCAAATAACCTCCAAGGGTATCAAGATTGTCATGCTCTATAAGAGTTTATAATTATTCATATGTGATATCCAGGTGTAATATATAATTAGTTTATTGAAGTATAATATTCTATTTCACTGGAACTGGTGCCCAGTATAATATTAATTTCCAAGAGTAAGATAAGACTTAGAGCTTCTAAATACAATCAATGATTTTTGATTCATTTTGAGTCACATCTTCATAATCTTGGGGAAGAGAACACTAATCTCTGAACATACCTGAAACTGAGAAGGATGTGCTATGACTGAAAAATGCCCACATTAAACAAACCCAACAGAACAAAAAGCATTAAAAAAACCTGGAAAAGTAAAAATGTAAATGCAAATTCCTGGACATGGGAACAGATTGCCACACAGACATTGTTGGTGGGTGATGCTGCTTCGGGTGGGGAACCATCTAGCAGTGAGGATCTAAAAGTCATACTGAGGCATTCAACACGGTGTTGCCTTCTTTCTTAAGGTCAACTGGAAGGAAGAGTCCAAGGGATTACCACACTAGCTGGCATTTTGAAAGGTTTAGAATAGGTCAGAATAATAACTCTAACAGGGTGAGTGGCATCATAGGAAGACATCAAGGGTTTTCTTTTAAATTCTGAGCTACTCTTCCAATTTCTCTTCCCCCAGGACTTTTCTCTACAGTGTCAGTATTCCAGAGGCACTTGAAGGAGTTTAAAGTGATATCTTCTGATCTGGCACTGCCCTGCAGCTGTGTCCAAGTTACACTTGACCCATGTTTTCTCACAATACTTTTAGGGAGAGTGGAACTGAACCTACAAGGAGCAAAAGGACACGTCAGCATTTTCTGATGCTTTTCCCTCAGGAAAGTCAAGTAAAAATGAGTAGAAAAATAAACTAATATACTGTGCATTCAGTACTGAGGCAAAACAACTACTAAATCCTACAGCAGGGACTTTGATTTGTGAGCAGTCAGGAAGTAAAAGTTCCCTTTCAGGAATTATAACATAAGTCCTCATTCTATTAGGAAAACACCAAGGGTAAATACTACCAACACAGAGATCTCTGCCCCTTTCTATGTTCTCTATCCCCCTATGTATGAACAAATGTGAGAACTAAACAGTTTTCATCACAGATTTACTCATATAGCAATCGAAATCTCATAGGCAAAGCAATGCAGCTTAATTTTTTAGCACAAGAATCTTGTGATTTCTTTAGAATACTATAAAATTGCTGTTAAATTATGTAAGTTTGTATGTCTGTGTTCCTGGGCTCAAAATAGCAGATATGTGCATGCAGTTATGCTTTCAGCATGTGCAACTGAACAACTGGAACTGGGTATTGGTGCATCATCAGCTTTAAGATTTTGTACGCCCCATATGTTTATAAATTGCACCACCTCCTTTCACAAATGGGCCTCATTTTCTGTTCCTTGTGATGTATCTAAAAACAGCTTGAGAAGAATATTAAAAAGCTTGTTCTAATCTGCAAGCTTCTGCCTCACTTCATCTCTGCATCCAGTTCAAAACCCATGAGGAACACTGCACTCACACACAAATCAAAATAAATGTTTTATGGTCCTGACACAGGCATAATCTCTAAACAACTTTCATTTAAAGCAATGAACTCGCATCAAATTTTGAAATTCATTAAGTTATCAATTCCATTTAACAGAACAATTGTCACATTTTTATATGGATAAACTGCTTCTCTTTTCTGTTATGTTCAGTCTAGTTTCAGACAGTCAAAATAACAGGGATTTTATGTCTTCTCGGTGTACTCTGTTCTGTACCTTAACAGACTCTGGGCCAGGAAGATTTTACTGATCAGGTTTTGACCCAATGCCTAATGTTTCAACAGACCTTGTATTAAACTTGAGCACATCTGTCCTCTCATGGTTTAAAGCTTTTGCATACAATGTTACAATGGACTAACTAGTTTTACTTGCAAAATTAAAGAAATTTAAAAATTAAGTCAAAGCCTAGGTCAAATTTGGGGACCAATATCAGCTAAATGAAAGTGTGGTGAAGAATAAAAGGTAACACAGTCATAAAACATTTGGAAAAACTCTTGGGATTTCCTGCTCTCCCAGAATCTCAAAAGATAATCAAGAATAACCAAGGCTTCAGGTCCAAATCACCATGCTAGTTTTGAAGCAGGGCTTTTATGCAAGGACTTTTTTATTCAAGATCTGATGGTGAATGTATCAACATTAAGAGCAGATATAAGTTTTAGAATAGGTGAATTACCCAACCAAACTGTGTTTTCATGAACAACATGAAGGGATCTAGAGAGAAGCATCAAAAACATTACTCTTTTCTATTGAAAACACAGAACATACCTGAGGAAGAATAACCCAGACCACAGGCACTGAAATGGAAGTATAGAACTGGAAACAGTTATGCTGATACAGTCTTCAGGATTACATTGGCAACCAAACTAAGGATTAGTTTAAAATGCAGCATATCACCAAAATAGACCAATGCAATTTTTACTGCCTGGGCAGACTTCTCATATCTAGAAGCCAAGCAATACTTATCTCTTTAAAAGAGATTTCGATGCAACACGGGGCTAATTTTTAGGCAGGACATTACTAGAAAGAGCTGTGGTAAGTACAAGGAAAAGGAACAGAAATAATTTCAAGTTAACAGTGACTAGGGGAGCTTCAGTATTTCCTACTTCAGGAGTTGTGGATTGATTTACTAACCTACAACAGGTACACACTATATACTGGTGGTTGGCTCTGCATCAGCTGAACAATTTAATTGACTGCATAAGCCTTATTTGCCCCTTGTTTCTATCCAATTCATTATTTCATAAACTACAAGGAAAGTATAGCATCAAATTTCATATACTGTCATTATTTTAATTTGTCAGGGGAGGGGGATGAGCATATTTATGCTCCATAGTTACTTGAGAGTTCTTTTACCTCAATCTTTTGGTGAGAAATGTAACTTCACAGCCTAAGGGACTTGGCCAGAGTCAGGCAGGAAGTTTGTGACACGCTCCATACAACTGGGAATTTTTCCTGTAAATATGCAGTACATGGACTGCAATAAAAAAATAAGTACAATCTAAAAAGTGCTGCACTGTGTTTACACCAAGCACCTGAAAAGATCTGGGAAAATTACCCTACACGGTTTGTCAAAAAGTTGTCTAGATGAGACTTTGGTCATTTAAGTACTTTCATGGGCAGAAAAAGTACTTTAAGCTCATGAAAAACATGAAAAAAAATATAGGTTTTCTATTAAATTGGAGATCATGGTGTTTTTAACAATTAGCTTGATCAGGCCTTTGAAGAAAGAGCCAGATATTTGGTAAATTTTCCATCTCTTGAGGACTTCTGAATGAGACAAACTGCAGTTGAACATATGTGAAAGAAGCAAATTGATGAAATTATGGTCAGTGCTGTAAAAAGGCAAACCACACGACCTAATGGCCACTGCTGACCACAAAATTGCTCAGTGTAGGTTCAGAGCAACCAGGCTAAGTCCAATCATTCTTTCCATTCATGGGAATGCAGGGCTTGGGCCAAGACGATACGGCGGAAACACAAATGAGGATTAGTCTACTCAGTGTCCCAGGGATTAAGTGAAATTGTCTAAATGTTTAAAACATATTTTTACATTTAATGAAACTAAACTCTTTTTAGCTGACAGTAGATTCCTTTTCTTATCCAATAATTATTAAAGATCATAAAGATACATGAATTTATGGGTGTTGAAGTAATTTGGCTGTTTTACAACACACCCGAGGCACGCAGATATATCTTTGCAATCACAGAGCCTGAACTCTGTGAGCACCTGGCTGTGCTTGTTATGAAGGGAGAGTTAACAAACTACCTTCTAAATTACTCTTACTTATAAAGAAAGAAGTGGGAAACACATTCAAACAGAATTACAAAACAACTTTTTAAACAAAGCTGAATTCCAGGACTGCCACCATTGATGGGAAACTAATTAGTTTATTTGGCTATTCAGTTAATACTTCAGGTTTTATTTCCTCCCTCTGTGTAACAGCAAGGTGACACCACTGAGTTAAATCTCCATAAGAATTATGTCCAGTTTAAAGAAAATTCTAGTGTAGCTTAGGACATGAAGGACAATTTAAAGTAAGTAAAAGGATAATTGCCAATCAATGTCCAGCAATACCTCAACCACTTATTATCTACAGAGCAGGAAAATGGCCCCACTTGTCCCCTGAAAAAATTTTAAGTCTCCTCCTGATATGTCAATGTCAGGTCCTGGAAAGAAATATGCCATTGAAGAAAAACAACTCGGGATTGTCACAGCTTGAAGACAGAGAGAGAAGGGCCCTAGAGTGTGAGGAGAGAGGAGTCCAGCTCAGAGAGCCTGGACACCAGTCCCAGAGAGCCCCTGCCTGAGTGACACACAGCACTGTTGGTCCCAGTCAGGACTGCCACTCAGTTCCCTTGAGACTGATGGAAAAGACTTCCACAATTTCCTAATCGCCCCCAACAACTGAAGTCCCAGATCTAGGTAAGAGACAGCTGGCTTTTTCCTGAAAAAATTAGCTTTGAAAGTATCAGCTGTAAATTTTTAAATACAGAGAAATATTCTAGGAACATATGACAGAGGAGCAAAAGTATTAAAAGGTTTGCTGTTTATGTTTTACTTTAAAAGGAATCTTGAAAAAATTCCAGATTAAAGTATCATTCATTAAAAAGATATACTAGCCTTATCCTGAAGCTTATAACATATTCCTTGCCATTCCCACCATCTCTTTTCTGCTTTTGCAATCAGTATGAGTATACTGTTTATATATTTATTAAGCCTTTTTTTTTAAAAAAAGTATTTTGAGGATAGCTAGGTGAGCTGTCATACATCATTTCTGCTGAGTTCCTGTAATGGTCCTGAATTCCTCAAAATTGAAATCAGCTCTGTGAATATAAAAGACATAAATAGCCAGCCCTGATGACTAAAAAAGGCGAATGAGGTAACGGCGATGGCGGTGAAGCTGTTTGTCTCCAATGTACCATAAATAGTGGAGTGAAATTAAAATTTTTCAATCAGCATCAGTTGTTCACATGCAGGCACGCACACAGCACACACACATATGTGAAAAAACACCTGATGAGAAGCAGACAGGACCAGAAGTTCAAGCAGAGGTTCTTTAAAAAAAAAAAAAAAAAAAAAAAGTTGGGATTTTTTATGTTGTTCCTGTATTGTAGGATCTCCTATCTGCAGAAAGCCAAGGATTGGAGTGCAGACTTCCTTAATTTCCTGCAAACTTCCTTCATGTGGAAGTCACTTTTCTCTGCCATATATTTGGCCCTACTGAAGCTTCCCCCACAGATGAAGATAGCACATAGCTCTAACAGCCATATCTGCCCCCTGTATTGAAACGTACTGATCAAACACTCAGATACCCCACAGTTCTTTCCATAGCTGGTCTTCCCCATATATGAAGGAAGTAAGTATAAATATATACATAATAAATAGAGATATGGATTTGAAATAACCCATGGAGTTTTCCCAAGAAGTTCCTTTCTTTAGTCAGATTTGAAAAACTGCAAACAATTAGTAAGGTGAGACAGAGAGTGATTTGTCCAAGGTTAAGGAAGAACTCTGTGACACGGTAAGGAACTCCTATTAGATTTCTTTCCTCGTCTTCTTATTCCCTAAAACCATTCTTCTAAGAGATTGATGACAATTAGTCTCCATGGAACCACGACACCATTTAATGAATCATAAAACAGGAAAAGTCTACCTCTGAGAAAAAAAGTCTTTCCTGTTTCAGTAGTATATTTGTAATGCACAGTGACAGGAGAAGACCGGAAAAAGGGACATTTCTCCTGAGTGGGTTGATTAATTAACATGAGTTGCCTGAATTCAGTCCAAGAAATCTATATCAAGGAGGAATCCTGTACTGCTTTTCCCAGCTGAGCTTCAAGCAGTCCTCCAAACACATTATCTCAAGAGCAGAGAAGGAAATCATGAATCCAGGTAAGAAATTGGCCTTTCTGAGCAATAAAGTCATCCCTGATGCAGACCATGGGCTGAAGGACAGACACAGGTAGTGTTTATCAGCTCAGGAAATGGGGATGAGGAGAGCATACACTAGAAACATTACCAAAACTCAGGATAGTTGTTTTGTCTGGAAGAGGTGTTTTACACTATTTTTACAGGTTTATTGTTTCCTGTTTGATCAGAGATGATTCCAAAGTGTAGGCTTATATCCAAACTCCCAGTTCACCATGGCTTACGAGGGGTCAGAAATGAGGTCTAGTTCACAGAGGTTCCTGCTAGTTAATAAATTCTACAAAGATTAGTTTGTTAGGGACAGCTGAAATCATTGTGGTTTTTTCATTTAAAAAAAAATCGTATTACAAACATTGTTTTGACTTTAAAAAGCAACTGGCAGCCTTTAAAAGTCAACATTAGAGACTAGATAATGCAGAAGTTTGGAATATTATTATTTGAGTTTCCTAAACCACATAAATGGATGGTAATTGAAAAGATTTGGGAAAGATTGCATTGCATCCATTAGGGTTTTTTTCTACATAATCAGTATGGGTTGCTACCCATTATGCTCCATATTCCACTCAGAATATTCAGTGGCTTCCAGAAATCCACATGCTACCACGCTTCATAAAAAAGTCCATTAGTCTTTGGCAAAGTAGTTCAAGACTAACCCAGATGCTAAACCTTCTTGAAATGTTGTCCCTTTAGTTAACTGTACTCTCTCTGTGCCATCCAACATCACTGGCAATCTGGCACAGTATAAAACATCTTTCCCCTATAATTTTTTTTGCCCTCAAAAGTACTTTCTGTGCTCTACATTTCCCATTTGATTAAACTATATCATTTCTCTTTCAGATCTCGGTGGATAGGGCTAAGCACAGCAGAGCTGAGGAGGACTAAGGTTAGTCACAGAATAAGAATATAATCCAAGTTGGAAAGGACTTCGGGAGGTCTCCAGTCCAAGCTCTTGCTTGGGTCAGGTCAAAGTCATGCCTGAAGTCAGACCAGGTTGCTCCTGGCTTTATCTAGCTACAGGTTGAAAATCTCTGAGAATAGATCATGAATGACCTCTGTGGGCAACCTGCTCTGCTGCCTGGACATTGTCATGACTAAAAGGATTTTGCAGATATACGGGATGAATCTCTCACGTGTCATCCACCCACCATGCACTGCTGTGAAGAGCCCATCTCTTCCCGTTGATAACCTTCCTGTAAGGCCTGGAGAGCTGCAGAGAGGCCCCCTGAGCCTGCCCCTTTTCACACTCTGTACCAGCTCCTGCCTCTCAGTCTCTTCAGCTGAGGTGCTCGAGCTCCCAGTCCGATTTGGTGCACGGTCCCACGCTAAAGGTGATTGAACTGACTTCAGATGTAGAGATTCATTAGTTCAGCTCTCCAATTAGATCATAGAATCAGCTGGGTTGGAAGAGACCTCTGAGATCATCAAGTCCAACCCTTGATCCAACCCCACTGTGATTCCCATGCCACTGATGCCACATCCAGTCTCACCTTAAATACCTCCAGGGTGGTGAATCCATCCCCTCTCTGGGCAGCCCATTCCAGTGCCTGATCACTCTCTCTGGAAAGAATTTCCTTTTAGTATCCAACTTCAGCCTCCCCTGGCAGAGCTCAAGCCCATGCCCTCTTGTTCTATTGCTGGTTGTCTTGGAGGAGAGACCAACCCTGGCTGGGCACACCCTCCTGTCAGAGTCATAGAGAGTGATGAGGTCACCCCTGAGCCTCCACTTCTCCAGACTAAACACCCCCAGCTCCCTCAGCCTCTCCTAATGACACTTCTCAAGTCCCTTCCCCAGCCTCATTGCCCTTCTCTGGACTCACTCCAGCACCTCAATGTCCTTCCTGAACTGAGGGGCCCAGAGCTGGACACAATAATCAGTCCTGGGAAGGATAACTCAAAAAAGTCTCTCTCTCAGTGTTGTACATTATATATGTCAAGTATATGTATATGTCAGTTCTAGAATAACCTCATGGCGTGAATATAATGAATTATATATGTAAAACATTATCCTTATCACTGAACTACCACAGAACCATAATTTTCTTCAAAATGTTCTCACAATCTTTTATACAGTCACTCTCAGTCGGACATAATGAACTCTCTTTTTCACATCCATTCTTGAATCTAAAATATCTTGATACTAGTAACAGCAGTGTGTATGTACACAGACATTTGTCATGAATATGTGAAACAAGAGATATCAAAATTCAAGGTCTCTTTCTCCCCTACACATTTTGAAAAGAAAAATTAGTAAAAATATGGGTTTTGTAATTCAATTTCTCCCATTTCTGTTTCACTAGTACCCTGTGATGCACTTAGCAGCACATACAGTATACCTCAGGCTGGGAATCATAAAAAAAAAAACAAGGGGGAGGAAAGACCCAGGTTCAATAATCATATCAAAAGATGTTTAAGCAAAGGACGAGCAGGAATTACCAAGTCCAACATTAAAAATGTGGCCTACATTAAAACGAATGGCAAAATCCCTCAGAATTTCAAGCTGCAAGATCTACAGTGGAGGATTCAAACACAGATTGGAACCAACTCTCTCAACATGCCTGGAGAAGGACAGCTGTAAATCCAATGCCAGACTCAGAGGCCACCTGTGATGCTCAGAGCTGAGACCTGCCAGCATGCTCTCACTTCAGTGCACGTCACTGCACTCCCAACTTTACTTGGCAGCACAAGTCAGAGCTCTGTCAAGAGCCTCGAGTGTAATGTCCACTTCAATTACTAAAAGATTCATTAAAATCTTGCTTCTAAATTTTTATTTTGGGATCAGAGTCTCCTCAGTCTCTTTAAGGAGAGATATTTTTAGCCTATTCAGTTTCAACATTCACATTAATATCTTAATCTTCCTTAATAAGCAACCCTGAGACAGAGAGAGCTTATTAAAGCTGTTCTCTGCTGAATACAAGATCTTAAAATAGAATCACATTGGGAAAACAAAAAAAGAAAACAAACAAAAAAAATCCCAGTTTTAAACAGTTGTTGGGGAGAATGTTATCTATTGTAGGCCTTCAAACTCTTCCCTGTACTCTTCAGATACATTACTGAACAGAAAACATCCAGGATACTTCCATTACCTACCATCATTGGGACAGAGTAATGCACTGTCTTTCCAGTGATTTCAATAGGTCCATTCTACTCACACTGAATGAGGTTCTTCACCCTTCTTTCCCCTGTCTCTCCCCTACTTATCCTCCCATGCCAGGAAAGGAAGGAATTCTACTTTTCCTGCTCAAATATCCAATAATCATTTCAGCCATCTGCTTCAATACAAGAAACTCTTCATAGAAGTCCATCTATATGGCAAACCATTAGAGACTAAGATGATTTATTTTAGTTTAGTGCAGTGTCACTAGTTTAATAAAATAAAAAATAACTAAGGATTTGGGAAGCACTATGGCTTACCTATGTAAAAACTCACTCTCTTGCCAATACATTCTATCGCTGCTGACAGACATTTGAACATTCCTTTCATCTCTTTCCTCTTCTTGCAGTTTAACCTATCCCCTTAAGGAGTATTTGCTTTCTCTTAGATAGATTATACATTGTATGCAACATGAAAACCTTACACACTTCCTCTACCATCTGCAAGGCTTTTCTGTCTGCTTCTTTAAAAAGAATTAAATCAAAATCTTCTATTTGTCTTTTCATTTTGGATAAATAAACCAGGATTACCTTTCTGGAAGAAAATGTTTTAAATAAATAAATAAAAGGATTACTATTTCCAGATATGTGCATCTAAACTAAAGAAGCATTTTTTAATATAACCAACCAAACATCCCAGTCAATGAGACCAAATGTGGAATGAAAACTGTGTTGAAGAGCAAATATGGGAGCATACACACACATGCACACAAACATCCCCTCTATTCATGCAGAAAACATGATCTAATATGGGATTGGTTTCTTTCAAATAATTCTTTCTGCATCCCAGTGTGATTCCAGGATGTGCAAATTAAGATAAATTTTATGGGTCAAATTGTGCATAACACTGCATGTGCTCAAGTCAGCTGGAATTGATGGCAAGTGGGTGTTGTCTCAGAGGGTGGAATTGGCACAGAAAATTAAAATGTATGGAGAAGCTCTTCTAAAAACAGACGTGGCATGGTGCTTTGAATGAAGGAGGGAACGATTCTCAATGTGGCCTAGGAGAGAGAGAAGCACAGAGAAGCCCAAAAAGTTGACTAATAATCTAGCTAATAGATTATCAGATAAGGATCAACTGTCAAAACAGAGCCATCTGCAAGGATCTGAATCCTCATAATGGCTCGGGATGAATCTAATCCCATTCCAGAACTAATGGAAGGAAAGCTACACTGGCTCCTGATCCACTTAGAGTTTAAAAGAGGAGGGACTAGTTTATTTCTACTGTATTCTTTGGAAATACAAAATAGCTACTTAAGGCTTCATCATTAAGCCCTCATGATGAATTTCCCTCCTCTTCTGTCTTTTTATTTTATTTATTTTTTTTTTAACAACTGATATGTCCCTAAAAGAAGTCTGGGTAACTTGCAAAATAGACCTAAATCAAAAACAGATTCCCATATTCATGTAGATGATTTAGCAGCAATATTTTGAGCAGTGGGAGTTTGCAAGTATTATCAAATCCATGTTCTTGTTTTATGATAACTGACCGATGGAAACCAGAAACTATTCTGACACACATTTTAACCCATTTTTCTGCTACCAGAATGACTGTGAGCACAAATGTCAGCCTGGTTGAACTTCTGTCCATTCGACTGAATTGTGAAGGTGTGTCACATCCTCAGCTGAGTTCCAGAACCTCTCAGGATGTCATGTAGCATTTAATTCAGGAAAAAAAGGATTAAACATCTAACCTGGAATAGCGATCCTCCCAGCTGTTGGATGATTCATTTCCATCACAAGTCCATTGTGGAGTACCTAGGAAAACAAAACAAACAAAACATGTATGCAATAAAAAATACAATCAGCTCCTAAACTCAAGAGGAAAACAAAGAGAGAAACATCATCATGTTCTTCCACAGAATATCTGAAAATACAGAGAACTACAACTCAATTATTTCACTTCATTTGTAAAATGAAAGCCCTGATGTTTGACACTATTTTTTATTTTTGCATCTAAATAAATGCTTCAGTAAAACTGTACATCTCTAATGTATCTTTAAGCTCTTATACCCAATATCAAACATAAGAAACTGAGCTGCACTTTAAACCACCAGCAGGCAACTGGTGCCAACATAGAATGAGTATTAAAACCCTCATACTTTCATTTTAATCTGCAAAAGGTACTAAAGTCTATTTATGACCTGTGCTCTCCAGTTTCTTTTTTTCAGTGTTACTCAGTTGCTTTTGGTCTTGTGATGGATCATATTGTGAAATGCTGTCTTAATGGCTTTTCCAAGGATTTAGGAAAGATGACATAATTTTGATGGTTTTTCTGTTCTTTTGAGTGGGTATGCCACAATTCTGCACTGTGTATATCTGTATGGGATGATTATTCATCACAATTTTCAGTTCCTTGTTATTAACCTCAAAAAATGATGTGTGATAATCGAGTAACAGGAAAAATGAAATCCATACTAGCAAACTCTGCTCTTGTTAACACAATTCTGCACCCAAAGCCAACAATTAAGCTTTATAATTTCCTTACTTATTATTCTGCCATTCTTGTAATGCTGTTACCTTAATCATGTAATCAGAATTCTTAAAAAGAAATTATTTTGTTATTGAAGTATCCCCTACAAATAAAAAGCCTTCCATTATGCAATTATTTTATATCCAATGTAACCACTCCAGAGCGTCCTACCAAAAGCATCAGCTATAGGAAATGAAAGATGGGCAAAGACTATTAAGTGATCCTCTTAATAAATCTACCTTGCACCATGATCAACACTAGCAGCCTTGACTATAATGACAAGTGTTGATCTAATTATTCTTGAAAATTTCCAGTTAATGAGATGAGAATTTTCTTATGTTACTCACACCACGTTCCCTATTTTTATTAGATTTTTTTCTCCTAATACAAAATCTAAATATCTTTGTATTAGACATCTTTATTCTTGCCTTTTCCCCAACTGGACACAGAAGACCAATCATTAGCATCTTTATAACATTCTTTTATGTACTGGAAGATTGTAATCACATCCTCCCTCGGTCTGCTCTTTTCTAGACTAAACAAAACTAATTCCTTTAACCATTCTTTCCAGGTCAGATTTTGTGAACCTTTTCTCTGGGTAGAGTAGCCTACTTAAGAAACTCCCATTCCTGAACAGGTGGTGTCAAAGGGTCAGGTCAGCTTTCTCTTAGCTTGTGGGGTGAGCCTATTTAGCTGACATTTAGAAATCCAGATATTTCCGATAATAGATGCTGGTGGAACAATGTCTGGTCACTGGTCTAATTGTTTGGCAGGACCTCAAATCATTAGTTCTATTTCTCTCTCAGAAGGTTAACGACAATTTTGGTAGACATTCAAGTGAGACATCCAGCTTTTTTTTCCAAATGACAGAATTAGGAAATATAATTGCTTGTTTTAACTCAGATTTAGAATCTCTCCAGTTATGCCCTTAATCAACATTATTGAAAGTCTGGCCTCCTTTCTGTGTAACTTACTTACTTGGGCTTTTTTTATACATTTAATTGATTATTTGGGACCTGAATGCAAGAGAACACACTCATTTGAACTTTAAATTCACAGTATGCTCAGGTGCATAAGCAGTTCTTCAGGTGGTAAATTAAAGAATGTACCTAAAAGTGGCTTCATTTGGTTAAAGAAAAACATACAAATTCTCTAGCAGGTACTCAGGGCTCCACAAAATCCACATTTTTCTGTGTTCTGGATCTCTCGATGACTACTCTCATAAAACAGACTTAAATTACATGTAAAAGATTTTATTTATTTTTAATTTTTTTTTTAAACTCAAATTCCATGTCCCTTTTCTTTAAAGAATGAAATACAAAAACCCTGGAGTGTCTTTGATGATCACCAGTCTAACTTCTAGTCCTTTTAAGAGAATTGTTGAAGATGCAGCCAAGCTTCCTTTCTATTTTTGTAAGTACAGTGCTGATTTTCCCTCTCAGATATATTTTTTACTCAAACCCACCAAAATTGTTATTCCTCTTATTTTCTACAGTTATTAAGCCTATATTGGGATACTTAACTTCAACCTTTTTTTGGAAGAAAACGATTCCCAAGAAATGACTCTGGTCAAAAACTGTTTCTTTTCCCCTACATTAGCGACACTGTTTAAAAGAGCTCTGTAATTTCCTCTTCCATGAACACCACTATTAGAATTCCTAAAAAGAAATTGAAAAAAACCAACTTCACCCACTCATCGTTATGTGCATTCTAAAAAACTATGAAGGAAACATGTAAGATTATTGCATCTCAGCCTCTGGGGGAATGCAAAGGTCACATCCTTTATCATCAAACGCAAGGAAACCTGAGGAAAAGGTAAGAGACACAACTCAAAGGCCTTCTCCTCCATTGCCTTGTATCTTTCACATGGTCATGATCTGTGTTGTGTTCAGATTGACCTTAGCTCAGCACAGGAAATGACAAACCAACAGGATCATGGAAAAGATGATAGCAAGCAGTAGATCAAATTGTTATTTTTTTTTCCCATATGCCTTATTTTTCAGGCCAGAAACACTTTATGATCTGTTTCCATTTGAAACTTTCTGAATCAAATAATTTTGGGTGGCATTTTACACTGAGATCACTGTGAGGGAAGCAGAAGGATGGATTTCAGACTGTCAGTAACAAGTTTTTAATATGTATCAGGAACAGTGCGGCCAGCAGGACCAGGGCAGTGATTCTGCCCCTGGACCAGGCACTGGTGAGGTCACATCTCAAGTGCCACATCCAGGTCTGGGCTCCCAGTTCAGGAAGGACATTGAGGTGCTGGAGCAGGTCCAGAAAACGGCAAAGAAGCTGGTGAAGGGTCTGGAGCACAAATCCTGTGAGGCTGATGGAGCTGGGAGTTGTTTAGCGTGGAGAAGAGGAGGCTCAGGGGTGACCTCAACACTCTACAGCTCCCTGACAGGAGGGTGTAGCCGTGTGGGGGTCAGTCTCTTCTCCCAGATAACTATTGGCAGGATGAGAGGACTTACAGTTTTAAGCTGTGCCAGGGGAAGTCTAGACTGGACATTAGGAAGACTTTCTTCACAGAAAGGGTGTTCAGATATTGGAATAGACTGCTCATGGAGGTGGTGGTCACCGCCCCTGGGGGTGTTTAAGGAAAGACTGGACGTGGCACTCTGTGTCATGGTCTGGTTGATAAGGTGGTGTTTGCTCATAGGTTGGACTTGATGATCTCAGAGGTCTTTTCCAACTGAATTGATTCTGTGATAGCATTTCCTTTAATTCCAAATACAGCCAACCTGTAGATTAGAGAAGGAACCTCCTTGTTATCTACAGGTGAACAGAAAGAAAACCTGATGTCACCACTGAGTAATGTTACCTCAGTAACAGCACCAACACTGTTAAGTGTTCATGGAGAATTGTTTTCTAGATTGTTCTTACATGTTTATGTCTTTTCTCCTCACACTAAGACCTATAACAGAACAGCCTTTCCTATTTGCAAGAAAGAAAAAAACACACATGAAGTAGTAAAAGTCTCTGCATTGTACTGAAATCAACAGAAGATAAGGCTGCAAATCTATAAAAGATTTGTGCCATCTTTGATGGTGATTCCTGCATCAACTTTCGTTACATAATTTTTTTTTAATTAAAAAAGGCATTTTCTTGCAGATTGAATTGACAGTTGACAAAGCATATAGCTGTTATATATACATGCAGAAGATTTGTAATTCTCTATCAGTAGTTGCTACAGTTCTATAGTTTATGCAGACAGTATCAGATTTCTTCATGTTACAAACAGAGAATATTGCTTAGTGGTGAATAAATACAACAGAATTCACTATATTTTAAAGTTATTTAGCCAGCATAGCCAGCATGACTTTATTCAAGCTACAGCAAATAGAGCAATTCATATGATTACATCTTCTAACCTGGTAGAAAAAACAAATAAATTTAAAAATACTTCAATATTATTTTCTATATTCAAGGAAGTCCATATGGAATCTTTTAAGCAAAGATGTTAACACTTTACTGTGTAATGCTAATCATGGGTAATTTAATACATTTAATGATATACATTCTCAGTTGTTTCACCATTTGCTCTAAGTTTGTCATGAGAAAAGCTGTGGGGGATACTTATATCAGCTGTTATGAGGCTCACAGTAATTCAGATATAATAACTTCAATGCTTAATTTTGTTCTTTTCCCTAACAATGTTAACAGCTACAAGTTGAAAAATCGAGTTTTTATAATAAGCAGCATTAAAATCCCTTATCTAGCTGCTTTCACAAGGAGGATCAAATATCAACTCTTGTTATTCCTTGTATTCTCACCTTGTTCAAAACAATTATCCATCTGACACTACTTTTCTTTGCTAATTTTTATATTACCAGTGGGTATGTTTAGTTCAATATTGTCATTTTTCCTTCAACATTTGAGTCTCTCTTGAGTCTCACTTAAAAGCTAAGTGATAAAGGAAGAAAATGAGAATGGAATTAATTTTAAAAGAAATATAATTACAAAATGAAAATTAAAATGGCAGCAGAAACAATTTGTATTTTAATCTTCATGTAAAAGGCTTGCAAGGCTGAAAATCCAGATCCTAACAGGGGCTTTCTCTTTGAAAGCTTGGGACTTAAGATTCATCACTTACAAGACCATATGGCACATACAGTGGTGCAAAACACTTCTTCAGCTTTCAGGGTTCCTCCAGAAGAACAGTAAAACTCATTTTTCTCTGACTCTTCCCTAAGATTGTGTACAGATTATCAGTGTGTATGGTGGCTTTCTTTGAGACTTATGTGTACCTGTTTATCTATCTAAAAACCAGTTAGGACAACTGCATGTAGGACATGGTTTCAGGATGAATTAAAGAAGCCTCCTTTTCTTGGACACTACACAAATTGTCAGAGTATCTGAGGCTAGTTGATGGGTTGGCTTGATGATGGGTTCCCTTGATAAATACAATAACAATACATATAAAACAGGTTTTTTGATAAAAAAGACTGTATAGAAAGTAACAAATGTTGTGAAACAAAAGTTAATCTTGAATATTATTACTAAAAAGATTCATCTTCCTTTCATCCCTCAAACTGAGTGGACGTTTTAAATGCAAAGAAAAATAATTGACTGCATTATTGATGCAACAGCACAAATGGCAGGGAAGAGAATCATAGACATGGTGTCTGCTCTTTTTCACATGGATGTTAGAATAGCTGGTCACCTACAAAACATCTGGCAAGTTCTGGGATTATCATAAGGCTCATTTCATATCACATCAGTTCACTTCAGCTGTGATGTGAGTAACCAACCACCCATGGCAACGGGTTTCTCCTGGAATTGTCAGCAAGGTTTCTAATCCGTTCTGCCTGAGACACAGTCAGCTTCCAAACCCCAGGCAAAGGAGATGTTGGAATCAGAAACACACTAAGCCTTGTCAGCCCCCACCTACACCTCTCCCTGATCCACACTGAAAAAGTTCTCTTTAATGCAGAGCCAAATATGCATTTGTCCAGGTACCACTGTTTCACAGTTTCATCTAGAGTTTAGTGAAAAGGATTCTCAGGGCCACTAAGGAAATGATGCAACCATTTTCTCCATATTTTTGTAGCCACAAGATAGCTGGCTGTTGGTAAATGTAAGTATTACTTGTGCCTCCAAACCACAAAAAAATAATAGTAGTTTTCCCTGTACGTGCTGAACATAGAGCTATGGCCATAATCACCCCCTGAAGAAGTAACAGCGCGTGCTGTGAACACAATGCCATATTGGAATTGCATTCCACAGCCTAAAAGTACCTCTTTCCAAATAAAACTATGTTAACTCATTGGAAATTTGAAGAGGACATTAAACATATCCCCATCTGATGCCTCATTCTGCTTGGTCTTTCATTTCTAGAATGCTCTTACACAGCAGAATTGTTTGCATATCACCACATTTCCTCTCCCCCTTTTTTTCAATGCAACAATCCGAGTACTTTCAAGTTCTGTTGCCAAAGTTGTCTTTTATCACTTTATTGTTATTCTTTCCAAACACAGCTTGTAACATACAGGGCTCATCAGGAGAAGGCAACATGATCTCCCTACTGTATCTAAGTATTTTATTGATGAATCACATATATCTCCATCTACCTCTCATATTTGAAGTTTATCACCATTTTATGCTGGGATAGGACACAATAATAATAACAACTAACTATTGGCTCCTCAGTATTGAATTTAAGTTTTACAGTAGCCACGACTTTAACCCAAGAACAGGAAGGTCTGTTCTGATGCAGGAGTTGAGAGTTTCTTACCTGCATTCCTCTATGTCACTTAAGTCATGAGTTTCCATTTCCATATTCTAGAACTAAATGTTTCAACAAGGCAATCCCTCAGAGTGATGAGAAATTGCTTCCCTTATGCTCCATCCCAATGTGACATTCGATCAGCTGAAGGTAGTTGAATTCCCCCATTATTACTACCTCATTAGGCTCAGATGATTCTTTGATCTCCTTCAACATTTTGGACTCAATATCCGTTTCCTGATCAGAAGGCTCAACAGTGTGGCCCTAATACAGCTCCCCCAGCTCTATGACCTAATCTGTCCTTCCTGTGCAGTTTAGAGCCAGGTATTACACTCTCCTATTGATTTTTGTCATTCCAACATTCTTCTGTAATGGCTACTATGTCGAGATTTTCCCTCTTGGCCAAGAATTTCAAGTCACTTTTTGTTAATTTTCCACATCTTGTGTTGGTATAGAGATATGTGTAAGTTTTGTATGCATTTGGGGAAGCAGGGAGTTGGCCCTGTCAGTTTTTATTTAATTCTCAAGTTTGACTCTCTATTACCTTTCCAGGATTTCTCCCCTTTCAGTTTTCCTGCACGTTTGATTCTTGTCCTTTACACCTTTTGTGGTACTGACATCACTGGCAGGTGTCCTAAAATGGTGTGAGCCCTCATTTGTCAACTTTCCCTTGACTCCTGCTTGAGGAACCACACTCAATAATGTCCTGCATCAGCAACCTATTCTTACTATAGTTCAAGACAAGACCTTCCACAGAGATTCTTCCTCTGTGAAAGTGTCCTGATGGAAATCTTACTTCTTGTCATCCATTAACTGGAATACCGAAACTCTGAAATTATGAAACCTGCACATCAGACTAAAATTAGACTTCTGTTCAGAAGGGAGCATAAAGATGGAGAAACTGCTCCAGCTTTCCTGGATAAGCTTCTGGGATTCTTTCAGTGGTTTGTCATGCTGGCACAGAATACATGACCCACCACATTGAGCTCTTCTCAGGCACCCTGTGACCATCTGTTCTTCACAGACTCACCCTCTTCCTCCCTGAGAATCTACACAGCAAATTGTTTCCGTGGCTGATATAAACAGGGCAATTGATGTTTTCAGTAACTCAATTTCCTAGATCATACTTCAATTTCAATAATCAAAGTAAGACAAGACCCTGATGCTCAGATTAGTTCTCATACTGATGTTTTACTTCCTTTAGCACCTTCTGCTACAAAATGAAAATTAAAAAGTCCTTAGTGCTAAATCAGTCACAGTGTAATGCACAAAAGAGACATTAAACAATCCAAAAAGTATTAAACAATGAAAACCATTTGCAAGAGAGGAGAAACACCTTTGCCATTGCCTAATCATCAAACACGTACTTATTCTTGAGAAAAAACACTAAATTCAATTTATACCTCACAGTCTAAGAAAATATGAGACAGCTGCTAAACAAGTCTATATAAATCTCATGTGTTCTCATCAGGTGTATTGAAAAGTAATGAGAGTAAAAGAAAGGTCCTTATTTTACTAATAGCAAACCATGTTCCAGTAAAGAATCAGGTTTTCAGCTCTTGTGGAGAAGCAAGTCTTTCAGAGGGGTTTATTAGCAAATGGTATATTTAAAATGTGTAATTAATAGGAAGGAGATTAAGAGAATAAAGATTTATATCTCAGGCCAAAATATACAAAAATGCATGGATCCAAGTCTGTAATTAACTCTGATATTCAAGGTTGCAGACCTGACCCTGACTTCAAGGGGCTTTCTATGTGTTCAAAAAACTTGGTCCCTCCCCTCAGGTGCCCAGGTACAGCTCCTTGAGAGCTTCTTTGCCCATCAGCCTGAAACGTGGCAGAGGAAAGGATCTGTGTTTACTGGTAAAAAAATACACGTATTTTTCAGATGTGTTTGTTTCCCTGAGAACTGGCATGATTGTAAAACCACATCCCTGGTGGGTTTGAATGTGCAAATCCTAAATTCAGAGCAATATTTTAGCCAAGGTGGTTGGCTGTGCTGCTGTTTGGATACGAGACCTGGCGAGACGGGGTGTGGCTGCACTCACAGCACTGGCTCTGGGATCAAAGAGTCTGACTCCAGCTGTGGCACAGCTTTCCTGTCCCACACTGATAACTCCACACTGCTCACCTGCTGCTACAGAAACAGACTGATTTTATTACTGCAACAGGCACAAATCCTGGCGGGTTTGACTTCTTTCAGTCAGAATTACCAGTAATTTACTGCTAGCAATGGGGATACAAATCACTGGCGTTCTGATAATATTTTTTCCTACTTTGGAGTATTACAAATATTATATTCAGCATTTAAACTCTTTGTTAGCAATTTCTCTGAACAACAACAACAACAACAACAACAACAACAACAAAAAAAGCGTGGACAAACTTAATTACAAGTAATTTTTAAAAAATGTAAGCGAATGTAAGAATTAAGAGTATTCTGGACTTATATGGGTTATATCATTTTGGTGACATCCAGAACATCATGTGAAAGGCTTCAATTTCATTTCATTTCATTTTAACTTATCTCTTATATTAAACAACAAAAAAATAAAGTTTCCAGATGTTTTCCTCTGTGGAAACTGACTTCTTAATGAAATGCAAGTGTATTTCTTAACTTCCTACACTGGTAATGAACTGGGACTGCCACACCTTCAAGCACTGTGTGCCACAAGTGGGAGACTGGTGGGGTGAAAATACCAAGAACCTTTCCATTGCCATTGATCTCATAACAGCTCTGTGGATGCTTCATATGTTCATCAGGCATCATATCCAGACCTGCTTATGGAGCAGGAGGTGATGAATAAAAAATTCCGATGGGTCTTTTGCACAACTGAGGTTTTCCAGAAGCGACCTTCTGCCATGTGGTACTGCAGTAAGTCACAGGCAGATGCAGCTCTGGTCTGAAAACTGACTGAGGTGTTTGTCCACTGTGTAGGGGTACTGTTATTTCAGAATCTGTCACCTTTGACAAAACTGATGTCAAACTGCTGAGAGCTGTAGACGTCACGTGTTTCCTCAGATAGGTATGCATGTTATGGTAAGAACATATTTATAGACAGAAAAGAAATCTTGATAGTCAGAAGGCCTCAAATATTCACAAACTTACTACTGGGCTAATAGCAAGCACAGCACCCATTAAACAACAGCATTGTACCATTATGCTAATACGTCCCTTCATTTCTGATAGTCCTTGGGACCCTCACTTCAGTGTACGTTTTCTATTCTTGCACGTCTCACTGAGTTCCCAAGCACCTTCTTTGCAGTACTCCATCCATCTCTCACCTGCCATGTAAGTGTTACAGTTCATTTATACATCATTCATTGTCTCTTAGCACTAGTCTGTCACCTCAGAGTACTTGCCCCTGCCCAGGACTGCAAAACTTGCTCCTCCACAGAGGAATGCCACTTCACACTGGCACCAGCTTAGTACTGTAAAGTACACCCAGATGAGAGCTTCTCCCTACAGACCATCAGTCTGCTGCAGGCCCAGATTCACTGCACCTCTAAAAGTGGTTTATTCCTGAGTACTCTTGCCCTGACCTTTGCAGCCCTTCAGGAAAGGAAGTGTGGCTGTGGTTTGAGGCAGAGCATTTTGAATCGAGTCAAAGGAGTGCCGTGTAGAAACACGTGCAGATTACCCTGGTAAACTGTGTAGGTGCTGTTGAGTGTTGCAAGATGTCCTGGGCAGTCAGAGAGACTTTCATCAACAGAAACTCTGGCACACGGAGATTTTTCCTGATTTATACTCTGCCCCATTACCATTAGCCTTTGTAACAAAAGCATTTAAGACAGAGAACTCCTAACCGTGCCTATGCCAAGGAATTGGGATTCCAGAGTGCTGGTTGCAAGATGTCTACGGAGAAGGTGAAAGCAGTTCAGCACTCAGCTACTGTTACCCACTTTGCCATCATTAGCCTTTAGTTATGAATTTTATTACCCAACCATAAAATTTCTCTCCAAGCTGCAGTAAAGTAAAAAGAAACTAAAGCCAGGGAGGTATTTCACAGTTATGAGTGTATACACAAAAGAGTTCATTTCTTTCAGAAACCATCCTCTTAAAAAACCAACCAAAACATAGTTTTGAAAATACTACATTTCACACTTATTAATGTGCATTAGATGCTCTGTAAGAATTTCATATGAAAAGCATTTAGTATTTGACTACTAGATATGAAACTATGAACAAAAATATAATATTGTTTTTTAAATATAATGCTTCTAGTAACCTTTGCAAGGCTTCTAGAATTCTCTTCTTTGAAGTTAATGATCATGTGCCATTAAATTTATCAGCAAAAATACAGGACCTAAGTTAATAAAACACAACAGAAATATTGCAGACTTAAGTCCTGATGTACAGATTTATCAGTTGCCTGCAGTAATCTCACCAGTTAGTACACTAAACATTTTATTGAAGCTCCCATAACAAAATCTCATTCATTTGTAATATCAACTAATAAATGAAAATAAAGTTAGGAAAGCACTGTTCATTTCTATCAGTGACAGAAATGTTGGAAAATTAGGAAGTTCTGCATATACTCCTAAAAGTACAGACAACCCAATAAAGCATAACATTTGTATTTCTGCACTGATCTTCCACGTTATCTTCCCATTTGTGCTCAGACGTTTGTTTTGTCCTGTCAGCTTCCCAGCAAAGACACCTCAAAAAGCAGTTATCAGGGCAAAGCCTCACCAAAGGGAAGGATCAGCCATTCCATGTGGAATTACCATGGAAAATACATCTGAAAACTTATATTCAGGCATCTATGTGCTGACTATAAGCCCGATCAGTCCTTTATCTGATGCTTAATTCATCGGTGTTCCCAGAACTGTGACCAGAAGTCTGGAGAGTTCACAGCATCTCTATATGGAGAAACCCTCATATGCTCTCCAGACAAACATCTTCATACCTTTTCCAGGTCAGTTGATTAGAGCACACAGTTACTGAAACAATTCCCAGAGAAGCTACGAAGGACCACGAAGAAAAAGATAGAAAGGAAAATATCAGGGACTGATTTTTCCACTTACAATCTTTTACAATTTCACAGGAACAAAGGCACTAAGTAGTTCACCTGTCTAAACATTCTAATGCATTTTGGAAGTTATATTCAACTTTTTCTCCTCAGCTTTGTGTTCAGGGTATCTCCTACCTCAGCAGTGCCAGCTGTGACATAACATTACATAAGGCAGTACTGGGATATGATGGAATTAAAAGCAGCAGTGACAGTAATCCCTCAGGATGGAGGAGTATTTTTTCCAAACACACATCTCTAAGCAGATATGCAACGTCATCAGAAAAGCATCTTTTACATGTCTACATTCTGAACCATTTCAGGGATTTTATAAACCCAACAATTTCCAACAGTTCTCTGAGTTTAGCTGGAGCAGGTTGCCTGTGTCAAGCCATAAGCACTACTCTGAATATTCCCTTTGTATCAGATTTTATATTCTAACCAATGCTATTCAAGCAGGCAATTAGAATGAATGGCAATCAAACCACACAAATGTGCAGAGGTGACACCTAATAAAATGAAATCCAAATATTTGAATAAAAAGAATTGTCTTAGGCTTCCAGCTGTTTTGTGAGACTAGATCCAGCCTGGGTTGAAGTACAACACAAATGCATTAAAATTTCATGTTTTGAGTCTAATAATTAAAATACTGCTAGCCTATTATATGCTACGTATTTCCTGCAAGTGGCAAACCTATCTATTAAACTCCAGTCCTACAAAAGGACTCTTCTTCCAGAACTATTTTTGGACACTAAACTTCTTCAACTCCTTGCATGCAGATCACAAGAAGTTTGTGTACATAAACTCACTTGAGTATCAGAGCAAGTATCTAGAAAAAACTATCTAGATTTTAAAAGAGTTCATTAAATAATTCCATAGTAACAAAATTGAATACAATTCTGCTAGTCAACGAAACCAGCCCATTACTATCATTATGTGATGATATTCTGAAATTACTGCCATTTTTCCAACTGATCACCAGCTGTTTAAGGAAGTAGTTGGGTTGGGAGAGATTAACATTAAAAACATCAAAAAATGCCTGGTGTTTCAGACCAAAATGGAAAGTACTGCAATGCTTGATATATTAAGCTATTTTGAAAACTATTGTACTACAAGTGCCACATAACTCTAAGTCATATTTTAAGTGCACATCACAGGATACTTTTAAAAAAGAAAGCGTTAATTTCTTGTATCTCACTGATATGAGACACGTTACATACAGTGGAATGCATAAAACTAGACTTTCTTTTTGTTGCAATTAATTATTCCAAACTCCTGTTGTTTCAGGTTTTTAATTTGTCTGAAGTTTTTTTTCCCCACTAGTCTGCTTATCTGAAGTCAATCAAATGAACATCTTAAAAGAACTATTCAAAAGGCAAGTGGTAAAAAGCCTTCTATTCCTTAACAGAGGCACATGAATGTTGAGATAAAAATAACTGATGCAGGCTGTAAGCCCCAAATCTAGAAAAGTGTAAGTAACTGTTAGAAGTGTTTCTTTAGTATTATGACTTTCAATTTTGCACTATTTGGGTTTTCTGCCAACCAGAAAACAAAGCAGTAAACAAAGAACATGGATCAGAAATCACAAAAAAATTACTTAGAATACTGGAAAGATTAAAAGAGGTCACTGCTTTTGCCTGTTCTAAAGAGTTGTAGAACTGAATAGATCAGGTGGAAGGGTCCTACAACAACCACCCACCCCTCCCTGCCTGGCCCCTTCAGGGCTGACCAAAAGTTAAAGCCTGGTTTTAAAAGCACTATCCAAATGCCTCTTCAACACTGACAGGCATGGGAGCGGAGCATCAACCAGCTCTCCAGGAGGTCTCTTCCAGGGTTTGACCACCCTCTGGGCAAAGAAATGCTTCATCATGTCATGTCTGAACTTCCCCCGATGGATGCAGCTTTGAGACATTCCCACGTGTCCTGGCACTGGGGACCAGGGAGAAGAGCTCAGCACCTCCCTCTCCACTTCTGCTCCTCAGGAAGCTGTGGGGAGCAGGGAGGTCACCCCTCAGCCTCCTCCTCGCCAAACCACACAGAGCCAGTGCCCTCAGCTGCTCCTCAGAGCACATTCCTCCCAGCCCCTTCCCCACCTTCGGTGCCCTTCTCAGGATGTGTTCACGTCATGGAAGAAATCACCATTTAAAACATTTAAACAGTAGTGGTTTTAGGGGGATGAGGAACAAGAAGTTAAGGAGATGCACTGGTATGTAAAAACATGAAAATTCAATGAGAAAAATGTGAACTTAACACCATTTTAATTTTCTGCTGATAGGATCTACCCATGCTTTTAGATGGACAGAAATGTTAAGGCTAAATTAAGTAGAAATATTAGAAAATTCACTGCAAAGCACAATCCTGACTTTTTACAATACAGAAGGATTTTTCAGTGAGGTGATCCACTTCCAGTACCCAGGTTCTGTGATTATGTAAAAGCTCAATACCATAGTATTTCCCCTGATGATCCAACTATATCAGTGACTTACTGGAGATCCTTTTCAATAAACTTCTAACCTAATGTCTTCACATATATATATAAAATTATGTCACTTAGGCTTTTCTTTTTTCTTCAGAACAGAATCGGAATACCTGCAAACCTTTTCTCACTCGTTCAATACTACCATTTAATTAAGAGAAATAGAAAAAACAAACAAACAAAAAAAGTTATTCCAACATTTCCATACCCTTTCTTTTATCTGGAAGAGCTGAAAGTTCTGGGTTTGTTTCCATGTGTTCCTTAGTCTGCTGAACACAGCTGCTGGTATTAGACTGAGAGCTGGTCTTTGCCAAGTGACTCTGTTGACTGAACTCAGCCCATCCTTCAATTACAGAGAACCAGAAATGACCAAAACACAATTGCCACATAAAATCAATTGACAGTTGCTACTGATCTGGACTGCAATGGAATGTGAGACCTGGTGAATTAGCAAAGACAGTCAAAGAAAGGATTTCTCATTAAAAACATGAATTCACATTGTGGGATTTCCTCTCTGCCATGCACGTACAGGATGATTTTGGAAACTAACCATAAGAGCCATATTCACCCCACCTCCAACAGACACTTGACTGAAGATTGCAAGATGGTGATCAAATTTCCCTTATACAGGCAACAAAGAAAGACACATCCAGAGGGCAATTATGACTCTGATATTTGACTACAACTACTATGATTATGATATTACTGCATTAATGCTGCAGTGATCTTACAACAAGAATGTAACTACCTCAAAAAAATCTCACTTAAAGGCTTAACATTAACTAAGTTGTATCCAGGACTGTGTTTATCAGTTCCTCTTCTGTAAAATGTGGGAAATAATATTTCCACAGTTTTTCAGAAGAATAAAAGGCACATGGGACAGTGAAAGATACAGAAAGGATGTGGTGCTGGGCTAGTTTCAGATCAGTGGACTTAAGCCATCTACCCCCTGATTTCCAGCAGTGGAGGTGAGCCAGGCTGCCAAAATGAGTTTGCACCATATAATAAAATCCTCAGCATGGCTGAAATTCATTGTCACTGCTACCATGTATCTATGGACACAGATGTTCCTTATCAATTCTTTCCTTTTTACATAAACCAAAATTTGCACAGGCTTAGAGTCAGTACTCTGTGGGTTGAAGGAAGAGGCAGTAAGGCACTCAGAAAATGTGACCTGAATAAGTGGTAAGTACCTAAAGTGTTAAAGGACAGCTCAGATGTGTGTACAATCCAATTTTCCCTTTCAGCACTGACAAATGCTCCATGAAGCCTCGACTTACAGGCAGTTGACAGGCAGGGCCTGCCTGCATTCTCCTTTAATCCATCAACACATACTTGAAGACAAAAGAGATACTCCATCTCCAGAACAAATTTGGAGTTTTTTTTCAAGGAGGGTTCATGGAGATAGTTTATTTATTTGTCTTGCATAAACTCATCACTCAAGAAGACATCAAAGCAAGGTGGGCTGTCACAAATCTGGTCCTTGCTTTTTGTTGTTACTCTTATTGCTCAGCTATTCAAGGCAATGAAGTTTTGGTTGAACTTCATGAAGGTAAATCATATTAATCTGAGGCCATTTACAAATTTAAGGAATATGAAACCCCCCAATAATTAATTAAAAATGTTTCATTTATGTAACTGATACTCAAATGTAGCTACAAGATATTTAGCTTTTATGTTGAGTTTGATTACTAAATTGTGTCTAATTTTGATTGCAGTCCATCAAGGGAAGAAAAACCAAACGAGTTAGGAATCCAACCTGCTCTCTCTGAGGCAGCTTCATAACGTGTACCAAAGTATGGTGAATGCAGATTTGCTTTTAAAGCCCTAAAATGCAAAAGTAAATGCACCCACAGTTATTTTAAGGTTCACTGTCATTAATTTTCCAAGGAGAAATATACAACTGGTGATCTGCTCAAGGTAATGTTACATGGGTAATGTTACATGGCTTGCATGTTGATTAGCTAGCAAGACAGATTCTGCTTCTACTGATGCAAACAGGGCGCAGAGCAAAACCCATAACGTGCTGGGATATTGCTGTTCTTCAAGGTTTTGCATTTCAGCCTGTTAATGATGAACCCCAGATGGACATTCAGAGCTGTCCCTTGGAACGCTGGAGTAGTGAATACATTTTGTTCACTGCCATTCACCTGATTCGTTGTGTTTTAAGTGGCAGGCTAAAGACATCCTTCAGGCATGCAGAATGTTTGCTGAGCACTGCTATGCTAGTGAGGTTGAGCTAATGTGATTTTGTCATTGAATCTTGCCTGAATCTTTCCCCTGAAGTTTTCAGACTTTTCTGCAATAGCTATCAATAGTTTGAAACTGGTATTAGGTTCAGAAACAACAGATATTTCAAATTTGAATTAAAATAACATGCTTGAAAACATTTAGGGCTTTAAAACTATCTATTCTTAGAAAATATGTTTAACCACAGAATCATTTGAGACTACAAACAACGAGGACACAGGAACCTCTCACGAACCTCATCTTAGCCCAGTTCTTGTTATCATAGTAAATTTCTAAAAGGAACTTATCTAATGGCAAAAAAAGCTCTTCTTTTCATACCAGCGGAAATGCTACAGCTTTATTTTTCAGATTTACAAAGCAGTATTGTTTTTGATGGATTATGGTCCAAAAATTGTTATTGCTGTATTTTTTAATTGGATGTTTATATAGTAAAGCACACAACAGGTCATCAGCCTCATGCTACTGTGCAGTACTGAGATGTCTTCAGAAGTGTATTTTATTTCTTTTGCTAATTATTGCCAAGATTTGTATATGAATTTGAGAACAACATGAAAACCATATGTTAAAAATTGATGGTTGTGATCAGATGACAATAGAGATCTGTTAGTCCTCCCTTTAACTTTGTAACAGGTGATAAAAATGCTTCCTAAAATCATCGCAAGGATTAACAAAACTCTCTAACCCTTGCAAAGGCAGAAGATTAGAAATCAGCAACTAAAATTACTATCAATAGTGTTGTCAAGGAAGAAAAATAATACAAAAGAAAAGGACTTAAGTTTCAACTCAAAAATGCAGAAGTGTAATTCACACATTAAAAATGAACAAAAACAAACAAACAAAAAAAACCAAACAAAAAAAGGTGTTCCCATCAAAAATTGCAACCCTATTAGCTTTAACTTCCCTTTATTGAATGGAAGCTTCTGAATATTCTCTTCTATTTTTAACATTTCTTTTTAATCTTTGGCTATCACTAGAAAACCCCTAAATCATTCACAATCCTATCTTCTGCTTCCTCTCACTGATATCTCAAAGGAAAGATTCTTTTTAGCTTTACTTGATGAAGATGGAAGAATCTTCCTCCTGTCCCTACACATGTGGCAGCAGACAGCAGTAGGAACATGGTCCTCATGGCATGAAGTGCTTTTTGGTGGAGTCACAGTCTTGTTTGAAACCCTGCTCATAATGAAAGATAAACGAGTGTTTTTCTCTCATCAAGGTGTGTTGGCAACCTCAGCAGAGGGGTTCAACTCCAGGATGTTTAAACAGGTTGATTCATGGATTCTAGCAGACATAAAATTGTTTCTGGAATGCTCTTAAAAATTTCTTGAGACTTTTTCTCTTATATACTTGAGGCTTTTATATGCAGTTAATTGTTTGTAGTTGTATGCAGTTTCAGATATGCAGTTTTACGTCCAATGTATTATAAAGTTGCATTTCAGCCTTGAAAAAGGATTCATTCTCAGAAAAACAGTGTTGATCCCTCAGTCTGAGGAGTCAGTAAAAGATCTGTGTTGTTCTGCAGCACTGAAATAATGAATGCATCGGCCAGTGGTCAGCTGTGTCATGCAGTGGGTGAGCAACTGGTGCATGTCTTGGACTCAAAGAGTGACAGTGAGTGGGGTGACATCAGACTGGTGACCTGTCCCTAGTGGGTTCCACAGGGCTCCATCCTTGGCCCTGTGCTCTTCAACAGCTTCATCAGTGACCTGGACACAGCACTGGAAGGGACACTGAGGAAGTCTGCAGATGACACAAAACTGGGAGGAGCTGTTGAGTGCCTCTGAGGCAGGGAGGCCCTGCAGAGAGACCAGGACAGGTCAGAGGACTGGGAATCACCAACCATGGGAAGTTCAACAAGGGGAAGTGCTGGATTGTGCCCCTGGGATGGGGCAACACTGGATGGACAGACAGACTGGGGAATGAGAGGCTGGAAAGCAGTGCCATGTAAAGGGACCAGAGGGTACTGGTTGGTGGCCAGTTGGCCACGAGTCAGCAGTGCCCTGGAGCCAGGAGGGACATCCCTGTCCTGGGGGATATCAGGTGAGGGAGGCGATTGTCCCACTCTGCCCTGCACTGGGGCGGCCCCACCTGCAACATTGGGGCAGTTTGGGGGGTACAATGGAAGGGAGAGATTGAGCCACTGGAAAGTGTCCAAAGGAGGACAAGGAAGATGGGGAAAGGCCTGGAGGAGAAACCATACAAGGAGCTGCTGATCGAGCTGAAGAAGAGGAGACTGAGGTGAGACCTCACTGCAGTTACAACTTCCTTGTGAGAGGAAGAGGAGAGGCAGACACTGATCTTTGCTCTGTGCTGACTAGTGACAGAATCTGAGAGAATGTTATGAAGCTGTGTCAGGGGAGGTTTAGATTAGTTATCAGGAAAAGGGTTTTTACTCAGAGGATGGTTGGGCAACAAAAAGGCTCCCCAGGGCAGTAGGCACAACACCAAGGCTGCCAGAGCTCAAGAAGGGTTTGGACAACACTGTCAGAGACATGGTGTGACTCCTGGGGATGGTCCTGTGCAGGGCCAGGAGTTGGAGTCCAGTTATCCCTGTGGATCCCTTCCAACTCAAGATTTTCTTTGATTTTATGATTGTAAGGTGGCACTCTCTGAGAGACAGAATGAGGATCTAGAAGAAGAGCAGACCTTCCCATGACTCCTGATTGCTGATGCCTGCTGGTAGCTAGTTTTATGTGCTAACATGATTAGGTTATATCATAAAAGAAGTCCATTATGTTCTTCAGGAAATGTTTTCCTCTTAGAGAAGAAGTCTCAAATAACATAAATCAGGGGAAGAAATAATCTGAAATTACTTGGCTAATATGCAATGAATACATTATTTCTAAAACTGTTGGCATTTAAGTATTCTGTAAGGCAAAGTCCAAAATCAAGACTTCTCTCCTTGCCTTAGATCAATGTAACTAAAATAAGTCTTTATTAAATCACAGTGCCTTGCCTGTTTGCTTTGCTACTGAAGTTAATGTCACCACAGAGAATGAAAACCCTAATTGTGAAAGCTCCCTGAACAGAGAATGTACATACATGTCTTTTAACACTTTCCATTGCCAGACACTCATGACAATTTGCCTGCAATTCAGCTTCTTTAGGAAGGACGGTACTCCTGTTAATGTAGCACAATTAATGACGGAGAGAGTTAACTCTGCTGTTGTAATTCTATCAATACTTACAAGATTTTTTAAAGCACTAAGGAGAGGTTTGAATGGAGGGGACGAGGAAAGGAGTGAAAACTGAAGCAGGCACATGGTTTTCATTTGGAGGGGAGGGAGACTATTCCGAGATTTACTTGCCTGCTGCAGGCAATATTGGAGGATTAAATGGAAACGGGCTGAACCTTAGCTTCCAGTTTATAAAAAGCATTCACTCTATAAAGTTCCCTTATAGCACCTTTTTACATAATGAGCTTTAACTAAATTCTGTCAGCACAGAAAGTGGTTCCTATGGTTTAAGATGTGTCTTACTTCAGGAATTCAGAAGATTTTCCTTTCAAAGGCAGAGAAGAGCTTTAAAAGACAGCTTGAGTCTTGGAGCAGTGGAAGATGTTGTCCCTTTCCCATGTCTCATCCTTTCAACTACAGACTTGAACAAATCTATGGCAGGATATTGATCTTTTCAGCTGCAATTACCTGATTATTCATATGCTGTTGTACACAACTCTCAGCCCCTTCAGAAACCCTAGAAAAGAACTGTGGCACCAGCTAAATCCCAGCTGCCTCGTGGTAGTCCTTTCCTGGGGTGGTGGCTCAGCACGGAGAGTGGACACATGCAGCAGAGATGAGCCTGACCACTTCCCAGCTCAACTCCACTCTGAAATTGAAAGAGAAGTGCCAATCATAAATCCTCTTGCCTTTCCCCTGATGCTCAGCCTGGAGGAGTAATTAAGGGAAGACCAACGTAATCATCCTTTATACCCTGCAAGAATGTCCTTGTAGTGCAGCACAACCCAGCCCTCAAGTCCATGATAGAGGCCACACAGGAATAGTATGGCATGAGCTGGGAACAATTTCAAATTTTCTGGTAGAGAGACCTAACTCTTGATCATAACACCATGCTTTCTTCCTCTTAATCCTCTATTTTATTTTCAGTAATTTGATAGATTCTAATCTACCTCAGAACCCCATTAAGTGCTGCATGCCAGTCCCTTGCCCATCAGCAGCAGACCGCCCTGCAGGCCTGAAACCACTTCAGATGGCAATTTTTCAGGCCACGCTAATCAAAATGAAATATCTCTCAATTAATTATCCCTCTACAACCTGCATTCCAATCCCACTTCATAATTGACAATTACTTGCCCATTCTTCCTCACAAAGCCTGGAGTAAATTGGATAATTTTAGCATTTGTTTTATTTTGACTGTTCCTAAATTTAACGTGGGAAACTCTTTGCACCCACTCCCCCTTCCTGTTTTGGTAAAACAAGTGACTTAGAACCAATGTCTTCACAATTATATTTTCAACAACACATCAGGAAGGGCATTGCCTCAGCTCTTTATTGATCTCATTATTACAAAAAGCATGTGGTTATAGCTATGTCTGGCCCCTTATACTTTTTCTCATGGCTTTAAAAGGTACTAAACAACATAATCAAAATATCATATTTAATATAAAAAGTACATATTAAGGCTTCTGCTCCAATTTATTCCAGACCAACATGTTGCAAAGTATTTCCCGCTTCATATTAAACACACATGAGAACATTTGCACTTATGGGTAGGAATCAGCTCTTGACCTTCTAAACTCATATTGTTCCCTGATGAACACTCTGGTTCTAATTCCCCAAAAGGCCATGACCTGGTGTGTATCCAAGGTCAATTAAAATAAAGTCCTTAAAGCTTTTTCATATGAATTCTAACATGTTTTCTAAGAATTACAGTCTCAGATTTAACCCTCTGCTGTGTAAGATTTTTCCAATGTGAGTTTCTGATTACTGGGAACAGCTGAGTGTGCTGCATTTCCTATCATTCATTCCCTGCACAAAACAGCCCTTCTGGCTTATCACCTTCCTCTTCATCACTCTCTCTTGGAATCAGAAGAATGAGAAGCATTAAAAGTCTGGTCAGCCATGAAGGCCATTCTTATGCCCACCTAATTTTTACAGAGCTGTTTGTGCTGAAGTTTTCCAGTCTCAGCTCAACCTTCTATGGTTCCATTGACAGCATAATGAACATTACTCAACAGCCCTTCTCTTGCTGTTCAATCTACAACTTCCCTTAAAAAATCTGCTGCTGTCACCCATGACTTGACCGTGTCCCATCTCCCCTAGGCTGCTTCTGCCCAGTGAGTTTCTCCCTACTTTGTAACATCCCTATTCACACAACCCAGGATGGCAAACAATGCAGGAGAAAATAAGGCAAAGAAAAGGCACAAAAGGCAAGTCATGAAAAACGAAAGACAAGTAAGGCGCTAGAGAGTCTCTAGCTTGGTGACTTTAGATGTTATCAAGGCAGGGGAATAAAAAACCCAAAGCACAAAATTCAGATTTGAGACCAGAATTAGCAAACACTGACCAGGGGGTGCTGGCAGAACTGACATAAATGACCCAGCTGGGAAATGCACAGGTGATCAGAAAGGCAAATAGATCACTGTGGCATTGAGTTGTGACTCTTGAAGAGAGGCAACTGGAGATGAGAGATGCAGAAAGAAGGTATGGAAGGAAGAGAGAGCTGGAAAGGCAATAGCTGGTGTGACTCCTGTCAGAAACATGAATGTGACATGATGAAAACTTTTCTCTGAGCACACACATCGGTCAGCCAGGCGAAGCTCAGGTGGATATCAACAGCAGGTGGCAAACTGAGAGACTGGAACTAAAGACGTTTCTGTTATCCTGGTGAGCCTCACAGGCAGAAACACTGCCTTAGATTGCAACAAGCTTTTAGAATAACAATGCAGAACATGGAACAGTAATTATAACATGTAGCAGGATTCTGAAAGAGAGGCAATGTCTTTTATTAGTTCAATTGACAGAGTTAGGAAAAAAAACTAGGAAAGTTTGCAAGCACACAAGGCCTTTTTAAGAATTTTTTTACTTACTAGCTCTTTTTAATTGGTTTATGAATATTTTAGCACAACATTCTTTCTAGTGTTGCAGCTATTATTTTTTTAAAGGTCTCCTAACCTGATAAAAGTGTTTTTTGATCCATCCTCTTTATATATTTTGGTTCTCATTGTGGCATCACAAAAACTGACCAGAAAGTGCTAAAGACTTCAATGACATTAAATCTTAATCCACTGGCCTGATGTATTTTTAAACAAAGTTTTCTATTTGTATATGGATTTCTCAACTCACTGAAGATTTCCAAAATACAGCTCTTGAATGAAGCTTATCCTGGGCTAATCATCCAGAAAGACAGCCAGAATAGCTTTTCACAAAGTGAAATTAAGAGAATAAAGGAGATAAGAAGAAACATGCTACATTTGTCAGTGTATTCAACACTGTATTTTACTCGCAGTGCACTTAACTATCAGGGATTTAATAAACTAGTGATTTAATAAGCTAGTACCTTAAGTACTAGGATTTATGAGATTTTTTTTTTTTAATCTGTAAATTAATAACATGGGAGTAAGGATAATCTTACTGTGCTATCACACTACAGGTTTGTTACAAGTCAGGGGGGCAATAACACTCCTGATATTCAGGAATGCCTGTACATGCTCAGCTGGCACGCAGGTGTTCAGCTAATAAAACATAAATAGAAATTTGACAGTCAGGCAGAAAGTTACCAGATGTTTCTAAGAAATAAATAAGAGGAGAAAGGAGAGAGATGCACTGATACAGGTAAAAAGAAACACTTATCATCTTTGCTTGACTGATATTATGGAAGCTTACACAGTAAGAATTCCTCTATGAAAGACACTGTATTTGCAGCATATTGTATATAATTTTAGGGGAAAGAATGTAGGAGACTCCTATAAAAACATATAAAAGTAACTGTACAAGTGTAGCTCTATAAGGCAAGTAATTTTACAAATGGGCAATTAAGAGGGAGAAAGTTAATGACTCATTTTGAAATGTGCTGAGTAATGCAGGCCAGTCACCTTAGATATTCAGTCATGGTAACCATAAGAACAGTAGTGATTAATGAGAGTTTTCCTGGTAAATTGGAAATAAAAGTTTAACAAAACCCAGGGATGAAATCTGATCTCATTTCTACTCACACAGCACTAGAATAACTCATTTGACAGCTCTGAAATTACCCCAGATGAGCAAAAACGTACAGCTCCAGGTTCCTAAGACCCAAAATTGTGTTCCAAGCACAATTTGCAGGAGCAAAAAGTTTTTCTGCACTAGCTTTACCAAGAAGTTCTTTGCAGTTTATAACCGTGGCTGTTGTTTCAATAACCCTGCCTTTATCAGTGCTATCAGAGCTGCTGTCCAGCATGAGGTTGCTGGCAACTCTGATGAAGTGATGCTGCTGTAGATTTCCTCAGAGCTGAAGATTTTCCACTACTAGGCAGGTGACTGCAATTTCCATCACATCAGGACAATTACTTTTCAGAACGGAAGGAACTCCTTTTCCTCTACCCCTCCCAGCTTAGGCTGCGTACCACGATCCACAAACTCTCTGAGAACACCTCGCTTGAGGTTCTCAACATGACCAGTACTACAGGAAATTGAACTGCAAGACAAAAAAAGCATTTCTTAAGGAAATTCTCTTTGTAAACCTAAGGCTGGGAAACAGATCATGGAAAATACTGTGAATAAGCTTTTTGCTTTTACCTTTTGAACAGGCAGATGATACTATGGGTCCCTGTGAAACAGATTTTCAGAAACAATCCTTAAAGCGCGTGAAACAATCATGGTTTCATTTAGTACAAGAAAAAGCTGAGAAATGGATTTTCATTTGTGCACAACTGTGAATCTCCAGAACACCACAATGCTTTCATTCTTATGGCAAACCTTAAACACACAGAAGAATTCTCTTTTATGTTGTGAACTCCCTAAGCAAAAAGTTGAAAGAGCAAATCCATAACTGAAATAATTTCCATCCTGAAACAGAAAAAGAAGTTGAACTTTGAAGGCATAGGAATCCAAACCTGTGCCAGGCACACCAATGCTCAGACTATCAGCTGTAACTGTTACCATAATTCCTTCTTTTTTAGTTGACTTTTTGAACCACATCAAGACTTCAAGAATGCTAATGCTGGCTATCCAACAATGGCAAGAACAAACACCGAGTCGTTCATCTGCTCTGTTTTCATATCCTGTTCTAAAGAAAAGGAATTACAACAGTTTACATTCTTTAAGTCACACATAAAGGGCAACGCAGCATTCCAAAATATGAACAGTACTGCACTGTAATACTGCAGAAGCATTTACAGCTTCAATGAACTGTTGGCATTACCTGACTCCACATCATTTATTTACACTACATTTTCTTTAAAGGGCTAAATACAACACCTAAATTACAAAGCACAGTAACCTGGCAAAAGGATGTAACAATATCTTCAGAATCTGTCTACAGCAATGATTTCTTTTTGCTGAAAGTCTACCTATAGCACAGGTATCTGACATCAGGTTATCACTGAGGCAGTGATTGAATGACTCCTCCCTCAGCTGATGAGAGCACACATCTCCACACACCCTGCTGAGTTACCTGCAGAACAATTTACTCTTATGCTGTGACTTTTCACAGTATAACAAGAGGAGTTCTCCCACTTAGCTGAACAAAGAGGAGCCGCTGATTTTAAACTAAATGTTGTAAGGCAAGGCTGAGCTGAATGAGCTGAAAGTGTCTACCCTGCATCTGACAACAACAGTGGTCCAATTAATGACCAAGGGGTGTCCATGACCTTCAGGAAGGCAGGCCATGCTAAGACACTGTAAACTGTCACAGCTTCTCCTGACAACAATGCTGTCACTAGGACGGTCTTCATTCCTACAGGAGCCCACTCTCACAGAAAAAGCTGGCCTCATTTATTTGGCTGCTACGTCATGTTGCATGTGAAGAGGGTCCTTTGACGAAGCACTGGATCTTAAACTCTGAATTATTTACTTTGAAGAAAGGCTAAATACATGGGGCTTACAAGAAAATATTAACTCTCTTGCCCTTTAATGTACAGTGGGAACACTGCTGGGCATTAGTATAAAATATTATTTTCTATAAGTTAACTGCAATGTTTGAGTGATCCTTTGCAAACTGATTTGGTTCACTTTTTTATTACAAAAATAATTAGAGGATATTTTAAAATCTTAGAGAGTTGAGCTATCTAATATGGGGTGCAACAAAGGGGACCAATTTCCAGAAGGCAGCTCCTTAGCATTTCCTCAGTCTTTTTAACTAGGATAGCCTAAACTATCAAACTTTCACCTCTTTCTTTTTTTAAAGCTTTTGGGTGTTTGACTATTGAGAGTGTTCATTCCTATACATTTATGACACAACTTAGCAGGATGAAATTAGAGAGAAAAACATATACATATATGTGACACACAGCATGTGGTTCTGAAGTAACCAAGTTCAGCCATTTTAGAAGGCAAAAACTTTAAAAATACACCAAGATCATCTAAAATTACAATCTTTAACACTATTATTAGAAAAGATTTCTTTTTCTAGATGTTAATCGAAAACCCTCAACAGAAACTATTTGTGTCTTCCTACTTCTTGACTGACTCAATCCTGCTTCGGTTGAAAAGTGTAACTTAAAAAATTACACTTATAAAACTGCAAAATTCTGGATCCTGGAAATCAAGAGCAACATCTCCACTGACTTCCATGAAGTCAGGTTTTCACCTTCATGTTAACTTAATAATATGCTCTTTGTTTCTAGGAGGTTGTACTTCTGATACATCCACTGAGACCCAGTTTCCAAACATAATTCACTTGTATTTATCCAGCATTTTTAAGAACAAAAGATTTTTACATCTTGGACTGGAGTTCTCCTTCATGTTTAACATGACTCTTTGTGATTGTGTAGTTAGGGAATGCTTGAGCTATGCTGCTAAACAGAGCATATCAGCTCCTCTGACATTAGAAAGGAATAAAACATTTCTTCTTTATGTGGTAACTCTGGTTAAACCATTAGGAATCTACTTTAACAATTACTTGAATCCTGTTTTCCTGGAAAGTGATCAATCAGAGCACAACAGATTTTAAAGCCAACGTTTGCCCACAGGCTGAAATAAAAGTACCAGGCAGAACTGCCGTGTTTGCACCAAAAAGAATGTTTAAACATGGTGTTGTTTTGCTTTTCATTACAGTGATAATGTTGGGAAAATGTTTGGGGGACATTACCAGCATCTTTTTTACGATGGAGCTGCCACAACTGTGAAGACAAAAATAATGCAAAGAGTACGTCAAACAGGGATTGTTAAAACGATTAAGATAAAAGTTGAAGCAAGTAAAAATATAAAGCCTCTAAACTAGGATCCTTTTTGAAGGATGGAGGACATATATGAAGCGCTATTTTGGTAAATCAGAAATGTACACTCAACAGTAATCCATTCCTTAAAGCATGTATAAGAGAAAGTAAACCAGAAAAACACCTCTCAGCACGTGCTAGAACAACAAGTATTTCAAAAGATTCAAGTCCCAGAAAGCAGAAAGAAGTTTTCTATGTGTTGGGGTGGACAGTGTTTACTAAGCTCTGCTCCCAGTTTTTATTTCTTGTTCAAGTAAATGTCCACTGAAAGTAATTAGAAAGCACATGTGGGAACATAACTCAGGTACTGACTTCAGACCTAACCTTCTGGAAAAATGAGTCAGGATCCCAGATTCTGTAATGACAAAACATTACTTGAATGGGATCCCAGTTTATTCTTGGTCCTGCCAGTTTTCAAATACAACAATATGATAATAACAGCATTATCATGTACTATTATTAACAGTAAAATTTTAATATGTGATGAGTCTTTTTCATAGAGTGATATGATAACCTGGCAAAAAAATCATAGGGTTTTTGTATTTGTCCTTAAGTGAGTTTTTCAATAGCACAATAATATTAGCAGAAAAATAGCATAATTTTGTTATCATGATGAATGGTGCTATAAATTAAAACATCTGTGGCCGCAAAAATACAGATAGATGTAAATTCTCCACCTTGAGTTGTCAATTCTTCACCTTGCCAAACCTCTGCTCCCTTACACAGGATTGGTACAGCACTGCAGCACTGGTGAAGTGATAATTTTTCACGAGATCATCATCAGCTGCATGATGGGCATTAGCAGATGGAAAGCACCACTAGTACAAGAAGCTATAAGAAACCAACTTTTATCAGCTCAATTTGCTTTGATACATAAGATGTGAGAGCAAGATTACTGTACCAGTACAGGGCTGGCCCCTTCAGTACAGCTTCCTGTATCTCATTTGATAATTGCTCCATTGATTAGAGAAAGCTACTACTGAAAGCTCAGATTGAGTTAAAGACTCACTGTTCATCAATGTTAAGTGAAACTCATTTTTAGATCCCAAAGTCCATATTTCTTGGTATTAGTATGTATATGAATCGAACATAAAACTAAACCCAACAGCATCCTAAACACTGAGGCAAATCTGCAAGTAGGGTCATCAAGAATACAGGCTGAAGCAGTTGCCAAAAGAAGTCAGAACTTGCATCTCTGATGCAAATACTATCAAATGCACTTGTTAAACAAGACTAAAGCTTCTGCTAAAAGAGAATAAGTGAAGACAAAAGAGATTTCACTGGCACTGAAAGAGATACAACTGCAGTAGAAGCACCAGCATTCATGATTTCATCACACAGAGACATTCCAGCACCAAAGCAGGTCGCAGAAATAGGTTGCACAGTGTTTCAGCCTAGTAAAGGGAACAGTACAAACTCACATAAACAGTCAGCTAGGGAAGTCAGCAGACATACTGCAGCTGAAGACGTGCACTAGTCACTGATAGGCTGTAAAATACAAAGATAGTGCCTGTGTAGAGTACTGGACCTCTGTAATGAAAAGAATCACCTTTGATCACTGTGAGCTAATTGAGCCCTGGAAGATGCCAAACTCCTGCTCCTGGGGAGACATGTGCTCTGTTTATCCACAGAAAGGAAACCCACCCTGGATAAATTGATTCTAGCCAACTACCGCCCAGCGTCAAATTTCCCACGAGCAAGTGCACTGAGAAGCCAGTCAAAGGCCAAGGACATTCTCATCTGGTGGAAATTAACCTTTTAGACTCAGCAGAGTCTGGAGCCAAGCCAGGACACACAAGTGACACCACCTAGGAGACTGATGAATGTCCTCCACCCATCAGTGGGCAAAGGAGTGATATCCGTTCCTGTCGTCTTGGACCTCTGCAGAGAGAGCAGAGCTCCAAAATTATGTGAGTCCTTCCTGGAGAGGTACGCCCAGAAAGCAGAGACAGGATACTGTCCCTCCACCAGTGGACTCCACAAACCCTGTGGGCAGTCACAGAAGCCAAGAACTGTGGAAATGTCATTTATCCCAAATATCACGATGTTCACACAGCTTTTGTCTCACACCTCTACCCCGCCCTACTTTATTTTGAAGCTCTGCTTTATTTGGACTGTGAGCTCCTTGGCTACTGATGATCGAAACCTCTTTGTTTATCCAACATCTAGCACAATCCAGGGATTTGCTGGCAGTCCTTTGCATAACCTGACAATATTCTTAATAGCAACAGTGTTTGGGGGGTCTCAAAAAGCATTAATTTCCCCTCAGTTTGTTTGATGATGATTGATGACTGACGATGATTTTCAATATCTGCACCCAACAACAAGCTGAAACTTTACTAAATCAAGTCCAGCAATATGTAGACAGCACAGAACTTCACCAGTAACCCCCCACATCAGTCATGTAAGCACTACCACAACAGAGTAGCATGAGGAACAGCCAACTGCTCTGAGAGAAAGGGAAAAAAGACTCAGGAGCCTGCAATTTCTAGGCATATTAGTGGTCAGTCAGTGAGTACTGGAACAGCACACATTGTTAAGCTGATCTCTGTTTCAGCCAGAATCACCACCAATGTTCTGTCAGCCTGGACAAGACAGAAGACTGCTCCACAATGACTAACAACTCCTCAGCTACACCAGCAGCAAGACAGTCTCTCCAGACATGGATATTTCAGGGACTCAGGAATCCTGACAGATGTAGAACATAGCTAGAACTATGGCTGCTGCTCTAGATTGCCACTTGATGTCAGATCATGTTCAGATCTCATTGTTAATGTTCAAGGTATTTCATGGCCTGGGTGGCTTCAGCACTTTCTTTACAGGAATATGTGTCTATTACATATGTACATGTGTAAATACACATAAAAACATGGTTATTCATACTCTATTCTGAATAAGCATCACTATACTACTCTGTTTAGATACCACCTGTTGGTGGCAGCAATCCGTGAAAGGGAAGAAAAAAGCCCAAAAAGAGAAACACAGGCAGGGACAGGACCTTTATCTATAATGCAGTGGGACAGTTTTAACTAATGTATTGTAAAAATATCATTTCAGTTTTGGTCCACTAATTTACATGAATTTCTTTAATCTGTATTAAATACTCTATTTAGCAAAAGATAACACAGCAGCTTCCAAGGAATACAACACCATGTATTTTTCAGCTGACTTTCAATTACACCTTAGAATTTTTTAAGCTCTGAATTATGTCTAGATTTGCAAGACTAAACTTCATCAGTTATTTGCAGGAACTGTCTCAATTTATAAGCTCATTTCTAAACTATATTTTGGACTGCATGACCATGAAGATACAACCAGCAGAGTGATTTGTCCTTTTCAAATATAAGGAATAACTAAGGAATATGGGCAACAGATATGTAATATCTGAGCTACACAATATAAACTTCAACTGACCAATCTGGAATAGTTATTGATGAAGGCTAAAATGATGCAAAGTGTTTGGAGTGTTAATATGATATATGATATTTAGAAATACAGCAAGGGCAACATTCCAAACTAGTGGAGGTAAAGCCCCTCACAATTACAGATTCTACACAGACCTTATATTGCCTGAATCTGAAATGTTAGGCAAATCACTTTGGTTCTGATTGTAATGTATTTTATTTTCAGATGATACTGTAAAGAAAAATGATCGAACATCATAAACATTAACATTAGGACTTGTTGTGGTTGAATTTTTCTAGTGTTGCATACACCGTGCCTATTGTGAGAGCACTCCAAAACACTTCAGTTGAACTTAGTGAAGATTTAAACTTAGCTTCTTTTCCTCTGCTAGAGAAAATATTTTTATTTTTTTTTATAAAGGTGACTTCTGCACATAAAGCATTTATATTGGAATTTTATAACATCTGGAAACACCTCCTGAGAACAATACCTGACAGGAGGAGCTGCAATGCAGTCAGAGCTGGATGAACTGATGGGGGAATTTGGGAATTACTGGAGAATTTGCCTTATAGATTATATGTATATAATGATACTGACATCATGAATATAGCAGAGCTGCATGAATCCTGAGGGAGTCAGGCAGGTAGAAGGGTAACCTCACATGTTATATTATTTGTTTGTCGTTCTCTGGAATTGCAAAGGAAGGAAAGCAAGGGCTTTAAATGGTCATATTGTCTCAACCAGCAATTTTTGGATCACATCTAGAGTTGTTACAAGTAAATACATATGATCAAAACTTCCAGAAAATAAAATAATATTAACAATAATTAAAATTTAAAAAACAAAACAAAACAAAAACAAACACAAAGAATCATGAGTTGTCTCTAAAAAAGATTGTTTTACGGTCATTAAAGTCACTAAAAACATTTACAGGGATTTCTGTACTAATCGTATCCATCAGTGTCCATGTCTAACTTCTATCTTGTTGGGCTCCATACAACTTGTAAGCTGCAGAGTAGTAAATAGCAAAAAGTAGTAGTTTCTTTTTTCGGGTTCTGCAGAGTGACAGGCAAGAAGGAAAAAAAAAGAAAAAAAGAAAAACAAAACAAAACAAACAAACAAATAAAAGCAGATTTTGAAGGGACTGCGACAAGAAGGAGAAAAAAAATTTTCAATATAAGGTAAAGAAAAAGATATGACAGACACCTAACGTGTCCACTTCTCAAGTGTAGATGCAAAGAAGTTTTATGTGACTCCTGTGAAGGGAGGGCACAGTCCTGTTCCTGTGCCAAACACAAAAAGCCAGCAAACAGTTGTACCCATGGAACAAGTGCAATTAAGGCAGTACTGCATTCCTGCCCCGGGCATACCCTACCCTGATCCCTTCTAAAAGTGCACCTGAGTGTGTTCTGTGCAGGTGTGAATGTGAGTGCAGATCTAATAAGAAAATACTTTCAAGCAGGAATAATGGCTGGTCACCACAGCAAGTCACACACTACCTCAAAACAGTTTTGGTTGATAAATTTCAACCTGATGTGAAATGCAAGAGCAAACAGTTAACCAGTCTGTCTAGACATATAGAAACAGAAAAGCTTAACAATGGGATAAAATACACCTACCAAAAAGCAATAGGGAAATGTGGTTCAGGTAGTTATCCAAAATTTGGAATTATCTTGGGAACTTGATCCCAATCCAAGGAAGCCAAAAGACCTAGTGAATGACTATCTCTTGAGAACTCTTCCCCAGGTAGACGTTCTCAGGATGAAACACATTTGTTTATTTTGTTTCTTGGTAACAGAAAATTCAATCCATCATTGGCCTCTGACTACCCATTCTGTTTCCAGTCCTCACAGTATCCAGCAAGCTGTTGGGAGACCTTTTTTTTCCCCCCTGCTGGAGAAAATCATCCTTTAAAATGTCAGAGTGATTAATAAGAGATTAATGGACTTAGCCCAGCACCTTGTCTGCTCAAATGTCACCTTTTGCGGTGTGTTTGGTGGTTCCCTTTTCCTGGAGGACACAGAAGGCGACAGTCTTGATCAGACAAGAGGCTCCCAAATGCACTTGTTTGCATATAAACACAGACAGGAACAATTTTCAGTTGTACAAGTTAGCAAAAAGAAAAAAAAAAAAAAAGGTTTTATCCCTTCTGAAAGAATGTGTAACTCAAACCTTTCAGTGTTGGTGATGTTACATTTGGTTGAACACCATTAATTTGGATGATTATACTTGTTGGGTGTTGGGTGGTTAAACATATTTGTGTCAAATCTTAGTAGTGTTATATGGATGGCTTCCTTCTTCCTGCTGAAACCCAACCTTCATTAACCCTTCAGGCAAGTAAGGAGAGTTTTATATATGAATGTCTAGGCAAAGTGAAAATACCTTATTATTATTATTATAATATATTAAGCCATTGGTCTGCCTATGCCCCATCTCTGATCTTATATCTGTTAATTATGAAAAAGCAGTTACCAGCATTTCTTAGATCATAACATGCCTCAATAAAATAGCACGACTGATCTTCCCTAAAAATGGAAGGTTTCCATTCAAAATCCAGGTTATTTATACAGAATACAATCCAAGTTCGCAGGATTTAAAAGCATCATCATTTTAACACACACTTTTTGCAGGCAGAGCAAGACTACCAGCACCAAAGATATAGGCCGAGAATAGTCAAAATATTGCTCCTGTTGTATTATGGTTAAAAAGTCACTGGGATTAAATGGATCTATTGGTCTTCAAGCTTTATTGTATTATTCTGAAATAAAAAAGTGGGAAAAACAGATTAGAAGGATCACAAAAAAAACAACAGTGAAGGCAACAGCTCCATTTCATGGCAAATTCTGAGGTTTCATGAAATTCCTTTATTCTGTACTAGAATTAATGCAAAATCTTTTGTATTTTTTTGTCAAGAGTATTTTGTGTTCCCAGTCTGATTGGAACTTTGGCTTTATTGTGGAAAAAAAAAGAAAATACACACTTCTCTCTGTGTCTCCTCTGAGAGGGGGCTGGTGTAAAGCATATTTTTTGTGTAGATAACGAAGCCATAATGTCAAAAGATTTAAACTCCCCTTCTGCCTTATTCAAACCATAATTTTTAATCTCCAAAACAGTAATTAAGGTAAAAAGGGTTGATTGACTGACAAACTGAGAATCAAAGGGCCCAGCTTTAGTGCTCCAATTAAAATGGGACCCATATAGAATAGACATAAAAGATTGTGTGTGTTTATGGTTGGAACTCTTCTGAAAGATTTTAAACTGCTATTCTGACAACAATTTACATAATCTACATAATTTACATGCTCATTTACATCTCTAATGAAATTGCTGGGGAAACTGTAACAGGAATAAAACATCACGATAAGCCAGCTCGAGATTCACCAAGTTGCCTTGCTTGTAACTCCACCTTGTTGGGTCCACATCCTCCACTAAGGATGGCCATATGTCTCTTGTACAGAACAGAATTCTGACATGGTAATTGTCAACTACTGAATAAATGAAAAGAAAAATAAAGTTTAAATTTGAGCATAAAATCCCATATGCAAGAGACATTTTTGGCAAAGCAGTGGGGGTCTCCTCTCAACAACAAGGGCAGATGCTCAGAGGCTGCTCCATTAAAATGATTTATAATCCATATAAAAAGTGTGCTGCATTAATAAAAATAGTTTCCTAACATAAGGGAAAGACTAACAAAAATGTGATCAAGGGAGACAGACACTGAAGAATAAGAGGATATACATTATCATGTAAACTTTTATATATCTGCTTGAAAAATCCATATTAAACTGTAGGACTAAAGCTACTGATAGAAATAGGTCAAATTCTTCCTAAGCGGAATACTTCAATTTCTTCATTGTATCTCTGTGTCTGTACCAGAGGTCAGACTGGAAAAAGAAACAGAACATGTTTTAATACAATAATCAGAACGATGGCCAAAAGGGAGTTATTCCACTAAATTAACCACATAGGTTTCCATGCCAAGCCATGGTGCTTTTACTTTTCTGCCCCTCAACAGAAAAGGATCAAATATAATGTTTCTTTTTTTATTTCCATAGTTATCCCAAATGAGCAGAAGTACAAAGTTATTCATGGAGCAAATTAAACAAAAAATTAAACACTGGAACTACCATTTAGTACAATGATCACATATATTCATTCTTGAAATCACAAAGTACAATATTAATTCACTTCTCTTGTTGGAAACATTTTGATTGCTGACATAAACAATTTCTGTTGCTGGGAAGTGCTATATGTCAGTGACTCTTTTTTTAAACATGGGAAGCTATAGACAAAATAAATGACAGATGGGAGAAAACTGACAGAATCTGCTGGTTGAATCCAAAAACTGTAAAGGTTTGTTTCTGCAGGGAAGGGTCAGATTTGGGTTTTTATTGCCAGTTCCACAGGCATGGCATGTGAGAGTTCACTGAAGGAGACTAAATCCTTGTCACAGAATTCATAGAAAAGAAGGAACAATTTCTTGTATCGTCCCAGAGTGCTGGTAATTCCTGCTTTGGGCGAAAGTCTTTGCGAGACAGTGTCCTGTTTGGGGCACGAGGGAATGGAGTGTTCTGTCATGTGAGGATTTAATCTTTACTATAGGCCAAGAGGTTGTGCCAGTAAGAATGTTATTTTTAAAAACAAGGTTTTTTGCTAAGATTCCCATACAATACCTTTTTCCTTATTTCCGACTTTTCCCTCATTGCCGACACTTTCCGTAGAAGCCAATCTTTTCTTTTGCAAGAGAGCAGACTTCTTGGAAAGACCATATAACTCTTTCACTAGGAAATTTCTGTTTCCAGGCTGACTAGAGACATAAAACAGATATAAGGAATTAAGTATTCATCCAACTACCCTGGCCCTTCTCTTCCTTCAGACAGCATTAAGTTTTCTGGGTTCACCACTTGCCATTCAGTGCACATCTAAGGCTTCAGCTCCAACAATGAAGCCTATGCTAGCTGTAGCTGGATTTTCAATCATTCAGCATGCTAAAGTGAATGAAAACAAGTCAAAAATACAGCACAGAATGATGGAATATGTATTAAAGTAGTTCATGGCCTCCACCAAATACCCCCTTTACAATGAGTTTTAAAGAAAACTTGAATTTTGGTCTCAGCGCCGTGGAATAAAAATAGCTTTTTTTTTTTTCCCCCCTCTTCTGGTTGCCAAACGTGAATAAAACAAATCCTATATCAAAATCACATTTCACCCTTGCTGTTGTTCATGCTGGTTCATCCATAGAAGCTTTTTTCAAAGAACTTTTGTCACATCTATCATGTCAGAAATACTCAAACTGTTCAAGAACATTGCTCTAAAATTTTGACCTTGGGGTTTGGGGATCTTTTCTTTGTTTATCTTTGCTAAACATCTTTCACATATCTGTTCCTACGCAGATCCCATGAATTTAGGGTTTAATTCAGTTAAAGAAGCCAGTATTTCTATTATATGAAAAATATAGATCATATTTCATTTGGTGAAATGAGCAACTCACAAAGCTCAGAAAAGCCACTGGATGCACCTATTTTAAAGATCCCATGTGCTTCAATATTAAATATCATTTTTCTGTTGCCAAGTAAAGACAGAAAATATTGTTTACATGACAATCTTAAAATGAGCACTTTTTCTATAACAAAGTTAAAGAATCATAGGAAGAAAATGAAGATTCTTAATTATTTTGATAAATTATTCACCAAGACAATATTATTGATTTATCTGTAAAGAGGAGAAAGCTGATGTCAAAAATCCAAAGCCTGTCCGTATCTGTATGGGTCTTCTTTAAGCACAGGTCATCCTTTGAGGCCTTCTCATTTTTATTTCTGAGTAAATGAAGGGTTTTCCACTGTGTGAGGAGCTGCCAGATAGTCCTCTGAAAAAAATACATTAAAAAAATCTCTAGATTGAGAGAAAACTTTTGGGTTTACTATTAGGCCAAGCTCTTATGTCCTACAGTATTGCTGCATTGCACTGGCAAGTATTTTGTGTTCTGATGCAACAGCCTAATTCAGATGTAGACTCTTTTCTCTCTCATATATATACATATAAATACATACATATGCACACAGTAAAACATATAAGGTGCTCAGAAAACTTGGCCTCTTACCAAAGCCCTCCTCTCTAGGATTCCTATGCTTTTACACCTTTGGCATTTCAGAAAGTACTTGCTAATGTACCGACCTAAAAAAATTACATTTGCTTAAGATAATTATAGGAAAAGGGGTGGGGTCTTTCTGAGGTAATGTGTGACTTGCAATCCCCATATTACTTCAAGCAGAATAGGTTGTTCCCTGATGTGTTGACAAGGCTACTCCGAATGAGATACCATCTGACACTGTAAATCTGCATTTTAAATACAAATTGGTCTGTTCACACTGGCCATTTTTCCAACTACTGGAAAATGCCAACAGCCTCTGTGGAGGATTTCTGGTTTTTTCCACTTTATTGGAATTGAAAGATAGAGATTTTCATGTGGTGGAGTTTTAGGGGGGGGGGGGGGGTTGTAGTTTAAATACACAGAAGACTTGAAATTATTGCTACTGTGAGACTATTAACTATGAAAACATATTGGAATGTGACCAAACTCTTTGCTAGCAGTCATGAATCGCCAGTGGCATGGAAAAGCAGTGTTCTCAATATGGCTTATGACAAACTATGTCAATGCTGTTCATTGTGTCCACTTCCATCAGTAAAAGCTTCCTATGGGGATCTGTCATTACTCTGCCTGCTAGTTACAATCCTTTAGCCATCCAAAATTTCCTTTGTCTAAACATTCTGGTTCATGTGTTTCATAAAAGATCATCACAACACAGCTCCTGATAACTAAGTATATTAGTGAATATCCCATGAAGATCCACCAACACGTTGCCCCTCTCCACTGAAAAGATGAATGAAATCAGTTTAAAATACGAGTTCTTTGTGCCATGCACAGTGCACAATGTAAGGAATCCATCACTGGGTATATAACACATCCCCTTCTCCTGAGTGCTGATAAATCTTCCCTTGCCAAGTGAAATAGGCCTGTTTGCCCCCCAGTTATCCCTCAGCAGTCACAGTTTTACACATCTAATCTGCAAAATACCCAAGCATAGTTCATCTATCCATGCATTCATCCTGTGTACATAGAGAGCCCTGAGTATATTTAAGAGCTCTAATAAAATCACTGGGATGCTGTCAGGAAGAGCTGTTTTGCTACAGTTATCCAACAAAACTAAAACTTGGTCTTGCAAGACACTTCTCTTTCCTTTTCCCCAGCACATTTAACACTGCTGGTGACCAGGGGAGTCTTGGATCACAGTCACTACTGTGGCAAGAACTAAACCCATTCCCAACACACAGATGAAGACCAACAAAAGTTAAGTCATCTTGCTCAAATATAAGAAGCTAATAGAAATTTTATAGTACACAATTTTATAATTGCTGTGTTCTTTTCAGCAACAGTGGACTTCTTCCCTTGTGTGTACATAGACACAAACCCCCTGTCTAAATTCAGATATATTTTTGATCAATAATTTGGGATAAAAACCTCCAAAGCTGCTTGACTAACAGGTGGTTTAAATCTTTAGGTCGGTCATAAGAAAGTAACAATTTATTCCAAGGATGTGACCATCACCCTGTACCCAAAATTTACTCTTGCACTCCCTTTGAACAAGAGGGTGCTGCTGAATCTTTCATGTGTCTTTTATTCTTGAGACATGAAGAGCAGATGCATATTCCCCACTATCTCCACACTGAATGAGTGTTACAGAGACAACATAGGAGCAGGAAGTACCAAACAGCTGAACAAGCACCACACAAACTGGCAAAAGGATTCTCTTTTATTTCAGTTGGTGGAAAATCTACTGTAAACATAGCGAGTATGTTTTGTGCCGGACAATAAAATTGCAAAATATTAACACAGCCCTCCTTCAGAGTCAGGTTTTCTGGACAAAAATTGTTTGAAGTCAAACATACGGTTAAGTTTAGAAGAAACTTATCCATAGCACAGTTCTTGTCCTAGTAACTGAACACATGCTTGAGGTAACTTCAATTTAATTTTTTTATGCTGCTAACTTGTGAATGAGTGAACGTGTGAACTAAAGTTTGTTATTGTCTACAAGAATTTGTTATTTTTACCCAAGGGCTGTTTCAAAAGAAATACAAACTTTATGTTCAGGTAAAAGCCTGCATTTTTGGATAAACTGTTTCACCAGCACAGAAGAGGCATAACAGGTTCTGTATTACTGATCCTCAGACTTGAACTGAAAGCAAATCTTGAAATGTGATAAAAGTGTGTCCATGACTGTGCATATACAAAGTGTGTGTTTACATGAGTGACACAACTGCCACCCGATTTCACTGTTTCACAACATGGCAATCCACAGGAGGGAATGGCACAGCAAAGGGGAGCCCAGGAAAGACAAGAAGTAGCTGTGTTCAGGAGCACTGACATTCACTCAAACCAGATTCTTCCTCCTCAGGTTACAGGAATTAGCTCCAAGTTAACAAACCAATCTCAATGCAAGTACAATCCTCTGTCACCAAACTCCTCCTACTCCAACACATCTCACAAATATCCTCCCATCTTCCTAGAGGAAGATGGTCTTAGGGACAAACACCATTTCCCAGGTGGCTCCATTTTGCCTGTGAATGACAACACAGAGAAAGCAGAATTCTCTCCTCACGTTGCACAGTCTTTCCATGACCACACCAAAACCCATCCAGCCAACTCGTGGCTTGGCTTCGTGAATAACAAAATTGACTTTATTTTATTTACTAAATCTGCAGTGTACACTGTAGGTAGTGAGTGAAAAAGATGAAATTATATCAGAAACAACTCCTGCAGCATAAAACAAGCACAGCATAGCACCCTGTAACCAGGAAGGGCATTCAAGTGAGAACTAAAATGTCCCACAATATTGTGAGCATTAATAGATTGAGACATGCAACTTGAGCCAAACCTCCTAACTTCTGAGTATGTGAAACCAGTACACAGACCAAAATTTTGCACTCTTAAAAGCATTTTATGAATATCTGACAACTCAGTTTTGCTCCTTCCTGTACCACAACCTATTGACTTTTCCCCTTGGCGTGTGTCCTTTAATGATACCTGTGGATGTTTTAAAGCCTCTGAGAATGTGTGTGCACACACATGAACTTTTGGTACCTTCTGTAACATGTGGCCTGCATATGGGGAGATCTGTGATTTAAAACTAGCTAAAGATTACCAGACAGGCCTCTAAGCAACACACGGTGATGAATGTGCCGAGGGACAATTGTTTGAAAAGAGAAGGATGCTACCAGCACTCAGTAAGCAGTATGAAGTTTATCACTAAAATAAGCATATATTTTTTTTCCTTCAGAAGACTCATTTTGTGATTTTAAGCTGCCCCAAAAAAAGTTTATTTCTATTTTCTCACTGTGATCAAGCTAAATAAACTAAGACATCACTTGCCATAAATAAGTTACTTTGAATGCTTCCATTTTAAAGAGCCTCATTTCACAAAGGATGTATGACCAGCACTTACAAGAAATAAAATCAGTTCTGGAAAATGGAAACAGCAGAACATTTTCACTTGTGGCCTCTGATGCAGTGCAAGCTGGCACTCTTTTCTTGAATATGAACACATGAAGTCCTGGGTGACACAGGTATTTGGCATGCAGTTAGGGGATGAGTAGTGCAGGTTGGATTCAAGACCACTTGGAATAGACACTAGCTACAGGATTTGAAAGCAATTATGCATTGCACACAGCTTTTCCTTCTGAAGAAGACCCCAAGACACTTTGTGATTTGTACAGTTGGGTAGTGCTTTCAGTGAATAATGCACCAGTTTTCAGCCCACCTGAAAACGATTTCAGGCCGAAATCAGCAATATTCAGCTGAAGCAATCCTGCCAAACCTAAGACACATTACTTAGACAAATTCCAGAGTGATTGCTTCCAAAGTGTGTTTCCATTTTGAAATTCTCCTCTAAGGAGAAAGAGGGAAAAACAACATATCTCAAAACAACAAAATATTTTGCTTTGGGGTGATACCTGACTGCAGGAAACCATTTCATATCACAGGGAAAGGACTGTATCTTTGTTTTCACTAAAAAAACAAACAAACAAAATCAGGCCCAGAGAACAATCCTCCCACCCTGGGAAGCAATCCTAATTCACCTTCAGTAGGATCTTGTTAATCCCCAAATCCTCCTGCTTCAATCCTTTTAGAAATGCATAAAGGACCAGCTCTGCTCTACCCTTCTGGCCACATTTACCCCTCTGCTCCCTCCTTTTCCTCATCCCAGGCCTAGCTGTGTGTCTGCAGCTGGATGTCATCCTCCTTTTTGGGCTGCTCTATTGATCTGGTAGGATCCTGGATCCCTGGGTCATATCATCCCCCTAAATCTTCCCTTCCTCTCTCCCTTTATCTGTTTCATGACTCGTGCAGTGAGGATGGTACATGAAAATTACATTGTTCTGTAAATGCACATTTGGAGATAAAGCACCGTATTTAACACTCAGGAATGAATTCACAAACATCATTTGCAATCCTGTTGGAGTTTGGGGGTTTTTTTTAAAGCACTGTTCTAGGAGGGTGGTAATAGTTTTCCAGTTAAAACCAGGAACTGCAGTTGGCAAAAAAAAGCATGTATTTCAAAAAGTCTTTAGCTTATATACACAAACTCACTGCCAGCATTGTTTTTTCTCATAGGACTAGAGCTGCAAAAAGTTTCAGAGAAATAAATACAGAAGGGTGCTTCAGATTTTGAAAAATGAGCTCTTAAAACACACATGAATTCATATAAACAAAGATTAAACCAGATTAAGCAGGACCTACATTTAAAAGCTTTCCTGCAGGTGTATGTCTTTTTTTTTTTTTTTTTTTCTTTCCTTTTTTTTTTTTTTTTTTTTTTTTTTTTCCTTTCTGGGGTACAAGTTTGTAATTGCCTGACATAGAACAAAATAGCAGCAGTGTCTGGAAGGAATGCATTATTTAGAGAGAGTGACTACTTAAGAAAGAAGCAGGACATATTCCATGGAAACATACAGTTTACCTTGTATAATAAACTATTTTACTCCAACTTGACTCCTGTCTTGACACTCACTTTTCAACAAAAATAGATCACAACTACCTGCCAAGAAAGTCCTCCCCAAAAGACAGCCTCCTTCCCCCCAAAAAATCCAAAATCCCTGAATGAAATGGTAAAACTACTAAAAACAGATATTGAAACTACTTTTTAAATTTTCCTTGAATTAGACTATAAAGCAAAGCTCATAACTGATCATTTTCCAGTCGCACCACATCATGTAAAAACTTACTTGACAAGGTGGATTAACATTAACATGTGTTTGGGGACACTTTGCTCCCAGGCATCATGATATAAAAGCACTTAATAAGCAACAATGAGTATGGTATGAAAGTGTGAAATATCAGTTTCCAATAAAAGCTCCTTGAATGCAGAAGATCAATTAGAGAAGATTCCCACCAGCAGAAGCATCACAAGTTTCCATTACAGAGTCATTGTTAACACAACTCAAACTGTTTGTCTTTCCACTCGACGTGGATCCAAGAGACCGAGCTCTTCATGTCACTGCAGGATTGGCTCCTTTTCACCCTTGAGCTCCTGCAAGGAGCAGCAAGTGCTTCAAGGCCCAGGGTGCTGATTTTGTGAGCTCTCTCAGGGCAGACTCTCCCCGTGCAGAGCTTTCCTTGGAGAATTAAAGGGCAATGCTATCAGGAAGCCATTTATAGCTCCCTAATTCCGTGAGCACCTGGAGGAGCCCCAGCGGAGCGCAGCTGCAGCACACCCCGACACCCTCCCCTTCCTGCCTCCACCCTGGACAGAGGGTTGGTGGTGACACCACTGGGCACAGTGGCAAACACCTTCACGCACCCACCCACCCACCAGGGGCACTCTGAGCTGGAGGGGCGCAAGCAGCTCACAGATCCTCTCATTTGCACACTCACAGCAGAGGTGGTTTAATGACTTCAGAGGTGCATCTGAAGTAAGGGGATTAAAAGCAGTAAGGACACAAAGCTTCTTGAGAACAGTTTTTCTTGATGCTGCTATTACAAATAGCACATAGGAAGTGATTAATTCTTGCACATTGCCATGGTGCTATTACAAACATGAAGCTTCCAGCTCGAGGGCTATATATGGAACACCTTTTTCCCCTTGCATTTAAAAATAGGGTATTTACACCATGTTAATAGCCATCTGTCTTCCAGATTTTCCTTTCTTCTCTGCTTCTAGCATTGTACCTTTTCCCTAACGCCATAAACACACCTTCGGATTGTTCTTGGGGAAAAAAGAAAACCAACCAAGGGGGGAAAAAAACTCCAAAACACACCTCAACGCCCTTCCTCCAAAAAATACAATAATTCCATAGCAGGTGGAGCCAGAAGGACCCTAAATTATTTCATATTTTTTTATTCACTCTGCAATATTCCCCAAACACAAACGCCAAATTGCAGGTGCATATGAAATACCTCTGTTATGACAAGAGCTGCGTATCTTCATAACCAGTGCTTCTCCTAACGATGTGTGAACGAAATGCTAACTGAAATAAAATGGACAAGAGCCAAAAAGTCCCCAGTGGCAGTCACGTACAGAGGAGGGACTAAACCATGTGAGAAACAGAAGGTCACATGGCCAATGGGGCAAAGGGAAACGATGTTCCCCTGTATTTTTTAAATTTCTGGGGCTCCAGGAACAGTGTTTGCACAGTGGCAGGACTGGAACTCGCAATGTTGAGGTTGTACTGCTGGTATCGTGATCATCCCAGTGACTCATGGCTGGGGAGAAGGGGACACAAAAGACAAAAACAAAGGGTAAAGAGTTGAAATCGGCAGACTCTTAAGGGCTGCAGCTTGCAAAGTTTATATCCATCACTCAACTATTGAAAAAAGCCTGATTTGACCCAAGAATTTAGAAAACCAAGACTTCTCAGAAGAAACACTGTTCTCTTCTACCTCAGTGTCTATACCCAGGCCTTTGTATTTCAAGACCATAACCTTCCCCATAAACCCATTCTTAAAGCTGCCCAGCTCAGTGGTAGCTAGAATGCCTGTGTCCACCACCCCTATAGAAACATTCTAAATTACTTTAACTCTCAGCCTAAATATACTCATGACCAGTTTTACTGATGCCTTTACTTGCAAAAATGCATCCTCCACTCTGAAACTTGGCCCTTTCATTTATTTACAGGGAGCAAAAATAACACCTGTAGCTTCTGTTGAGTTAATTTAAACAAGACATGCCCTTTATAAAATATATCTTGCTACAAAATCAAAAGTCTGAAAGCAGTACAAACTGGAAAATCTTAAAGGAATTAACCATAACAGGAAGGAGTGCAGAAGACAGCACACAGGTACAAGCTTATTTGTGAGATTAAAACAGATGCTCTGGTTCCTGACCTGTGCTGAGAACAGTGCTGCTGTACTCTCATTGCTTGCTTCAGTGGGCAGATAAGGGTATCCCCACTTAGCTGACAGTCACAAGCTCTGGCAGAACAGACATGGAAAAGGTCAGTGGTATAAGGCTCCCAGCGCATCACCTGGGGTAATAATGACATTGAGCTAGGGCAACACAGACCTTGAAGTAAGATTTCTTAAACATTGCACTTTTATTCTGCCCCTGAGAAATTTTTGCCCAGGGCAAAAAAAAAAGTACTTAGTAATCTAAGTCTGCAGAAGCCCACAGAGAAGTGCTGTGACAGTGCAGCCATGAGGACAAGAGCACTGAATCCCCTATTCACACTGCCCGTGGTCAGAAATCACCAGTATAATGTGTGTCCATCTCCTTTTAAAAACATATTTTAACATGACATTTTGTCATAGTGAATAAAATGTTGCCAGTTTTCACCAGCTATGTAAAACGGAACTATGCAAATCATTTAACATGACTTTCTGACTGTAACTAGATGTGCTTTATCTTAGGATTTGACACACATTTACAGTGCATTTATGAAAAAGGCAACTCCACTGAGTAAACAGTTCACTGTACTTTCTTCAACCCTCATGATTTATATACAGAAGAAATCTGCTATTCCGTGGACTTCAAGAGCTAAGGAAATCAGTCTTACTTTAAATTCATGGGATTGTGAAAGATCTTCCTCTGTGCTGAGTAATAAAGCTGAGATCCATCCCATCTAAATCTAGCGAGATGAGAAATGAGCACCTAATCTCATCTAGACAGGTGGGATGAACTGCCATCTAGAGGTGTCCCAGCTCCTCTTCTCTTCACTGAAAATGGGGGTTTTATACAACCTGCTGAGACCACATGCCTGGCTGATAGCTAAAATTAGGCAAGATGACCTCCCACAACTCCCAGCCCTTATACAGATGCCTTGCTTTGGGATTTTTCTGCAGTTACTTCCATACTATTAGTTTTATATCTTTACCCATTTCAACATTATTAGACTTATGCCATTACTCACCTCCTATTTCTCAAAGTGTCCTATTCACCCTATGCTGCAATGGACTGACAAGAACATCTATGAACAATATTGAAACACCCTGATTATGGACAAATTCCACCCAGCAATGGCCTCATCATTCATCCACTTTGAATCCTTAACCTGTAACCTCATCCTCAGGCACAAACACAAAGTTCACTGACATATAAACTACACTCAGTTTACAATTCAAACCCTGGGCACATACCAGGACTTACAGGGGGGGTTACAGCCTTCTGTTCTTGAGAAACTGCTTTGTGATCTTTTGAAGAAAACTTAATGCCAAGGCTATCAAGTTAACACCAGCAAGCAAAATGTCCTAAGTGACTTCTTCTGCAAGAGTCATTTAGTAACACCTTTCCCCTGAATCCACGGGCAATCTTGTTCCTCTTCCTCTTCCTCATAGAAATCATTCTACGCGGCAATATTGCTGACTCAGCTTCCTCCTTAATTTAAGGAACAGCTCAAATCTTTAAAGACTCTATTCCTTAACTCTGTTTTGGAAGGATTTTCCACAATTTCCTTAGAAACGAAAGCTTCTTGTTATGCTGGGGTTAAGGTGCAGTGGGAAGGGTGTGGGCAAACGGGGAAGGGAGATGACATTTTCAAATGCTTTCTAAAACACCAGATGTTGCAGAACCAACAGAGTGGAACAATGTATTTGCAATTATCAAAAGAAGAGGGTTGTTTGTCCGCATTTTTAAAAACTCATGGGACACTTTTAAGTCACTTAGTTGTGGTCTTTCTGTGTGTGAAGAACATAGCAAACGCCCTTATAGATTTGATATTTAAATGACATTCACGACAAGGGAACAGCTTGATGTGGTTCAGCATTTGCTCTTGTTACACTCCGCGCTCTGCTGTAAACATTCCACTTGTGTGGATAATACAAAAACTACGCAACAACATTTTGCCCTTCTTCACGTATCTTTCTTGTGCGTGCTGGAGTTCTTCATAGTTGCCACGGGCATGCTGAAAGGCAGTGCTGGAAATGTGCTGGGGTGTAATTCCAATAACAGATGCGGGAAGCTGACAAGAATGTCCCACTTCCTAACTTGCACTTACAGCTCCAGTTTCAAAAAACTTTTTAGCTGGAAGCCTAAGAGCCATGCAGAGTTTCTATTTCAAAGCTAAGAGCAGGGCAACTTCTACAATATTTCTATCAATAGGAGATGTAAATATTTTAAGCCTTAAGCATCCCTTCCATCTCACCACTAAAGCAAAGACCACATTCATTTAAAATCAATCCGTTCTTGCATGTTTAAAGAGCTGTTGCAGATATTCTATGCAACCTGACAGATATTTTTGTTTGGAAACAATTCTGTTTACACATTACATCATTTCAATATTGCTCTAGAAATGTTCTGTGGAGCCGAGGAGACAGGGTCAGAAATCCTGAGCTCTGTATTCACTCTGCCCTTAACCAACTGTGCTCTTGTAGACGAGTCATACTATTTGTCTGTGCCTTGGTTTTCCCATCTGTAAAAGGCACCAGTTGTAAATACTCAGATGACAGAGGTGTTGGGAATGCCAAAAATACAGCACAACTCTGAGAAGTGACTATGCAAAAAGGCATCTCCTGACTCAATGAGCCTCTCCCTTGGTGAAATCCAGACATGAATTCACATGGCCTATACACTACACAAGCCCCATTTTGAGCACTTAATGAGAACATCACTATACAGTGGGCTTGTGTAGAGTGATGGATTGCATTCCCCAGAGGATGCTTAGCCACATGTGCTGACTTCAGTGGCAAAAAAAAAAAATAAAAATTTTATTTATTTTTCTCCCAATAGTCATGCAAAACGTAACTGAGATTGATACAGCTGCAGATTCCATTCCACCCTGTGCTGCTTCAATACACTTATTTACTGTTCTTTCCCATAGTGCAGCGACAGTGAGGCAGGCAACACTATTGAAAGGGTTGGAACTGCCTACCCGTCTCAAAGGGGAAGAATCTGAAGGCAGAGGGACAAAGCGAGTCTTGAAGCAAACTGGACTGCACAGGCCTAAATGACTTGATCAGCAGAATCCCTGTAACCAGTGATGATGTGTACATCGGGAAGAACCCAGTCAGACCTCAGAGAGAAGGCTCAGTTTGCAAGGAAAAGCTTATTTTCTGTTGCAAGCAATGATTATTTGACCATGACTTACTGAGGACAACTAACAGGGAAGGTTTCAACACCATTTTTGCAGCAGCTTTTCAAAAATCTTTAATGTATTAATACTTAAAAAGTACTGTAAAATCCTGAGATGAAAGACAATGCAGAAAATATTATAATGCCTCTCCTTTGGGTTTTTTTTGTCATTTACAGGAAAACAAATCTTTGCTTCTTAAGAATTCATCTGCTCCTTATATTCCCATTGTTTGTGTTTATGACATAATCATTTCCACAGCAACTAATTAGGAGAAATCAAGAATTATGGCCTGAGAGGAGGCCTGTAAGGAGCAAATGAAATCATACATGTGTTACATAGAAGATTCCACTAAAGAATTCTCCTATCTAGCTGGAAAAAAAATGAAACGGGGAAGCCCCGATATACTATGAAAGCTAAGTTGTTCAAACTGAGGAGCAAATTTTCACCTAAGGCTGTGTGTTTCATTCACTGGTCCTTTTCCTCTTTCACACGTAGTGCGTGTTTAAGAACTAGGAATGGCTGGACCACATCAAATCAAAAGTCCATGCAGTTCAGAGGCCAACAGAAGAATGTCTGCTTGTACAGAGGACAAATATGTGGAGATGCTTTTCCAGCATACTCTCACGGCAATTTTCAGCCTGGGACTTCCATCTGGAACTTCTTCAATGCAAGAGAATTAATCCAACTTCATGTAACAGCCCCATACGAAAGTATGCTAGAGTCCTTTGCTGCCTCTCCTGGTGGCTTGGGATAAAGTGAGAGGAAGAAGTCCATTAATGTTCCCTATTAGAGAACATTAGGGACCTCTTTTAAGGTCTCATAGTGTTTCTTGACATTGCTTTGCTAATCTCTACCTACTGTTACAGAAAACTGCTAAACATCACAATCATGAGTGTCTGAGTACTCTTTCAATCGAAGTTGTTCCTGTCCTCCAGGCTGAGAGGAGCACAAAGGCAACTGCCATCAGTATCAGTCTGGCAGCATCTAAGGATGTTTGTCAGGGCAATTTTAGCCACCTACTCTTCTAGCAAAAGCTCAGGGAAGGATAATGACATATGTCAGTAAAGTGAAATTAGGACTAAGAAGATTCTGCTTTACCACATTCTCTTAAAACCATTTCTGCTCCCCTCATAACAAATCAGTACTTTCCTCCAGAGCCGCTAAGCAGCTGTCCTCACAGTCTCCAAGTCACAAAGACATCACCTCACCTTGTCTCCTGTACTGCTTTGTGACTGAAACAAGCTTCAAGATGCTCACAGATGTGAGGATTGTCACAATCTATCAACTGAGAAATCTTTCTCAAAGAGACAAATTGAATCGTTAGCAAGGAAGGACTTTAAGCTGGTAATAAACCACCTTCTAAGAGCAATCAGTTTGCAACACTCTACCTTCTTCTGTCTGTCACCAGCACCCTCCTTTGAGCCATGGGAGGGGGGGGGTGAAACAAAGAGGGCAGGAATGGGAACTGACCTCCATGTTATGGGAATTCAATGAAAGGACATCATAAAATGCAGAGAGGCTCCTTGCCTAAACTTATTATGGAATGTTTGGCCCTTCAAATGAGAAGAGTGAGCATCATCGAGAGAGATAAAACTTTACTGTGCAGGCTCCATTTCTGAGGTTAAAGGGAGGCTTTATTAAAGTGAATTCAAAGTTCTGCTTACTCACTATAAACATTTCAAGGATACACTGTGTCAAACAGCTCCTTATGTTGAATACAATATATGACACTGATGTTTTCCATAGTTTATCATTGATAGAACTGGAAGTGTAATAGCAGCGAGTTTTAACTTTCTGGGCAGACAAAGTCATTTTGATAATGGTGGCCACCAGAGACAGGAAGAAGTCTAAACATTCTTGATCTCTGGGGTTAGTAGGAATTCAGATGAATGTGGAGGGACCACACATGTTCTCTTGGGAGAAGGGTGCTGGCAGCCTAGTGCAAAACACAGTCCCTTTTTGGCTCACGCACAAAGGAACGGGAGAATCATCTCTAAGAAAGTCACACTTCTGGGCAGATGCAAGTCCTTGCAACTGTGCACACCATATGTGGGGAATGGTAGGGAAGGGACTGAATACAAAAAGCAAAAGAAGGAAAGTGGCAGAGCTCTGCAAAGGGGGCTCTTCCTGAAGCAGCAACAGCCTTTTAAAACCACTTACCAGGCCAAGTCAGTTCAGGAAACTTTCCCTGCTGCCAGCTGAACTCTCTGGCAGATGAAACAAAGAAACAAAAAGTAACAAAAGGACATTAACAATAAAAGGACAGGACTCAGCATAGAATCTAGTGAAATTCAGCCTTTTCTATGTCAGCCTGCTCTTGTTAACCTGACTTGAACTCCCCACATGACTCCTTGGGTCAGGCAGCAGAGCGACTACAAGCAGAGCCACGAGGTAAGAGCTTCTCCACCGCACAGCACCACTTTGCAGGGCTGGAAATGGGAGCCCCGTCCTGAAAAGGGCACCAGGGTGTTTGACACTCACACACAACCCCAGCACTCGGAAAGTTGCCTGCTCAGCAATTTGCAGGCGCAGTAGTTTATTCTGACACCAAACCAGACAGGGTTGTAGGTAAGAAACCCCTGTTATGAGGTGTCAAATCCCCAGGTATGCCCAAAAGGCTTAGGTTCACCCATGTGGGCTACAGGAAGTCTTTGCCAACCTCTATCTACTGATATCTGCCAGGATCACAGAGATAAAGGGCCCATCTCTGACTCAGCCTTCCTAGCAAAAGTAGGTGCAGTTCATCTATTAGATAAAATTCTACCTTTTCACTGGGGAAAAAAATACTATGGGGTTAGACATACTATTTAAAGACTGTATTTAAGGAGATTTAAAAAAATAGATCTTGAATGTGAGGTTCACGGCTGTTTAAGCACTACAGTATGAGCTCAGGTTTCCATTTCATCCCTCTGTGATAAACTGGCAGGATGCAATCGCTCTCACAGTGAAATCAGTATTATCTTTGTCACTTATTGCCAAAGGAAGGTATTCTTGGTTTAGTGTACCTTCATGTAGAAGCTGCATCTTACATTACAGATTACCTCAAAGTTATCAGTTCTTAAAAAGAAAAAAAAAAATTGAAACATATTTAAATAATGAAAATATCTGTTTGGAAAGGATTGGTAATGATCGAATGAAAGGTTAACACAGTATCCTGGCAAAACAAATTGTCATTAAGCATGCCTTAAAAAAAGCCAAACAAACAAACAAACAAAACCTCTCTAACATCAAACACTACTAGGGATTTCTCTTCAGAGCAGTGCATTACAGGTGACCTCTATAGATTGAAAATAGGATTACATCAACAAACCTTTCACTTTAAAGTGGTGAACGGTGTGAGATGAAAGGGAGCTCTCCCTAACATTTTGCAGTGCTGCTGGTTCAGGTTTAAAGAAGGTATGCAACCAGGTATTCCCTGCCACATTCTAACCTGCAATACTCACAGGGATGTGAAAAGCAAAAGCCTTTGAAAATGATACTTTCATATGATGAAAAAAACTTGGAAAACTGTGAGCAAATGGGTGTGAGAAAGGTAGGGGGGAATAAAGGTGAGGAGATAAAGAGGAACCTTTATGATAAAAAAGGTCTTATGCCATCAGCAATAACTCATGTCCACAGCAGTGTGGATTAGCATCAGATAAAATGATGTCAGAATTTGAGGTTTATTCAATACCTGCACTTGGTGTCTCTTTATATCTGTAAAGTTTTCAAACACACAGCAGGCAAAGCATAAAGTTTCTTTCCTGGACTGTATTTGACTAATGAAATAGCTGTGTGTTCAAAGACTGAGCAAGTCAATAACAACAAAAAAATGAAAAGCACCTTCAGTCCTGGTATTCCCTTCCTGAACTTGAATGGTTTCCTGGGCACACTGAGCTGGCTTGCACAGCTCCTATTTACTGAAGTCAGAAACTCCTATTTTCTTTGTATTCAGTAGTTTTGTTCCAACACACACAAAAAAAATATAGAGAAACAGCTGCCCAGCTGTTCAGAACCGTATTATAATAACTCATGTCCCATCCAAAGACCTCCATACAAAACAGACAGTGATGGTTAGGGCCCTCTAAACCCTTGAGAGGACCCTGTAAACTTCCCAGCACTGGGATCAATGCTTTCCCTGAGGAAGCATTCTGATTTGATAGACCTGAGGCATGTCTAGGGGGCCATGCAGAGACTCAGTCATGTCATATGTCACAGTACACTTAAAATGCACAAATAACCCTACATCAACAAGGTATTATTTTGGAAATGAATAGAAACTATGAAAGGAGAATCTTCAGCCACCAGGCTTCAGGTGTTAATTCAGCACTGTAAAGGTCAAGTGAGCAGATTGAAGAAAACAAGGTTATCCAGTGAAGCATTTGGGTAACTAAAGACAATCCAAGTGCAATTCTAATAAGTTGTTTAACTCCCTGCAATTAAACTACAATTCCCTGGGAGTGATACACCACATGCCATCCATCTGACTGTCCAGAGGAGTGATTGCAACAAAATGATCCACCAATTCCTTCCAACACCATATAAAGGTGGTGCAGAATGGGTTAAATGTATTCTCATAAAATCATCGTATGTGCCTTACTCAAAAAAGAAAAAAGAAAGGAAAAAAAGGCTCTAAAAGTGTTCTGTTATAATGTTCAATATTTTTAAAAGCTTTACAACGCCCCCTTACCTCCGGGTTTGGTGGTACACTGACTGCAAGCCATTTCCTAATTCTGTATAAAGGAGGATAAACCCTCTGCTGCCAGACATTTCCTTAATTCCTCATAATTTGACTTTTGCTGGAAGAGATTTCAAATCTGACCACAACAGTTAAAGAAAAAAAAAAAAAACACCAAACTTGCACTCCGGTATAAAATATACAAATCAGAAAATATATACAACTAACAAAAACAGTCTCGGTACTACTCGATGAGAGGTATTTGTTTTCCCCTCCAACATTCCAGTAATGTAAAACCAGCGTGGAAGGTAGAAAATAATTTTTCAATTTCAGGAAACATCATTACTAGCTGCCAAAAGTCTATCCATATAATAAGAACTATTTGCTAAAGCTGAACACCTGCAGTTTTATAGAAGGCCTCTGAGGACAGCTGTAAGTAAGTATTCCAGTCTACTGATACAGCAGCCAATCAAAACCTGAAGGCTTTGTCCCAGAAAACAGCACCTTTTGCTCACCAGGGCTACATGTAGATAAACAGACATTTGATTTAGATAGGTAGATAGACAGACAGATAGACACATTGGTCATGATATAACGCCCTGTATGCAAAAGACAAGACTAGGGAAGGATGTCTCAGTCTAGTTCTGAAAGTACAGTTTCCTGCTCCCAAAACGCTCTTGGAAGAAGTCCAGACTGCTGGAAATTTGCATCGTAACAAACTGTCCCACAAATATGTGTGCTTTAGTTGCCTTCCCCAATACAAGGCAACTGAGTGAACAGTTCATAAAGAAAGATCAATGCAAAGGGAAAATCTTCCTCATAATATTGCATAAACAGTACATCCAACTCACTGTCTCTGCTGGTTCCCACAGCTGAAAGGGTGACCATCATTTTAGGTATGAAAAAAGATGTTCTTTTTCTTATTTGGTGTGTAACTTCATTAGCACAGTTTTACTCTTGTTATTTAGTTACACCCAGGCTGTTACTATATAGGTTATGTTTCCTTAGAGGATGTTTACCATCAAAATTTTCAGTCCCTTATATTTAAACATCTACACACAGTTATAAACTACCAAACTCTTACTCATCTTACAGGGATGAGATGACTATGACAGAGCATAATCAGAGTTTAAATATGGAGAAGTGGCAAGAAGTGGGACTTTCTTCTCACTGCAAGAGTTAGAAAAACTATTTCCCAGTACTCTGCTGCCAGCATCTCTGGCTGGTGCATGTTCTTCCTTAGACCTCAGGCTGTTTTAGCCATTGCACGGTCTGTACATGACAGGGTACATTCATCTTGAGTAACCACCTTGGAAATGACCAATATCTTCAGAAATGTTACAATAAACAGACATCCAAATAAAGAAAATACTTCTTTTCCCTGATATTTTGCCTTGCTGTTTGGACATGAGCTGAAACAACAGATGCTGCTTAACCTGGGGTTCTGCTTCTCAGCTCCTCCACAGGCAGAGGCCGTGAGCACAGACATGTGCAGGGCAGAACTATTATATCCCCTTTTTACCGAGGGAAGAAAGCAAAACTATCCTTGAAAATCATGTTTCTGAGTACACACAGTTTTGCCAGCTGCCTGCGTGGCTCCATGTCACACAAAATGCATGCACCATGAATTTCAGAGGCACTGCCATTTGGGCTCTAGCAATCCACCAAGGAGAACCTTGCGCAAAGGGAGGGGTCTGGAAGGCACATACATACACACACAAAAGGGTTTGAGATGAGGATAAATAAATAAATAGACAGATAAATAGAGGCCAAAGGATGAAACACTCAACAGGTGTTTAGAAAGCCAGAGTCAGCATTCACTCCTGAATTAAAACCAGAATTTTTTCCAACATATTCTACATAAACAAGACCAGCTCAGCTCTTATCTCCACACAAGAAGAGTGTGCCTCCCATACTCAGAGGCTAAAATGAATGCTGCTAAGTGCCCTGAGAAAAACTCAGATGTATTCCCTTGCTGGCTGGGTAGTAAAAAATTCAGCCATTACATGATCTCAGGCAGCTCTCCGTGGGGTCACCACGTGTTTTGGAGACAAGGGAAAACTGTGACTGTAGAAAGAGTTCCAAGGAAAGCCTCAGTAACTGTGTAGTGTGACAGAACCTCCACCTAGGCTGGGACTTGTCTCACTCTCAGCTCAAAGAACAACCAAGTGGGAGCAGATCCACTGCTCTCCAGAAGAGCCACTCTAGGACTGACCTGAGCCACAAGATATTCTTCATATGAAAAAGACTGGCCACCCTTTGTCCCCCAAAGAGGATATGCCAGATAAGCTAACCTGCCTCCTCAAGTCAGGTTCACCCTATGTGGGACAGGGAAGCCTAAAAGCAATTGAGAAACTTGGAAAAATACCCCCTGGCCCCTGTTCTTATTCACTCCTTGTGAGCCAAACCCTGCATTCTCATCTATAATATTAACCCATATAAAATCACACAACCTGAATTTCAGAATGTTTTCAGTAAAACCCTTAGTCCTGCCAAAGTCAGTCACTACTGACCACTTTCCTGAGGCTTGATCCTGTCCTTTTGCATTTGGGGAAGCCCAAACTGCCCAAATTCTACACTGAATATCTGGAGATATGAACTCAAACAAAATGCACGACAAATAATGCAGTTTTTAAATAAAATCAAATAAATTTATCAGTTAAATTATTAATTGATTTTTTTTTAAATAAATTAATTAATGCATTGAATAAACCTACTACCTTTTTTTAAAATTATTATTCTTGCTTTGGGGTGGTTTTGCTTTTGTCTTTTTTAACTCTCTGTTTCCAGTGAGGTTTATTTACTACATGAGAACTGTAGTTCCCTCTTCATTCTGATGGGATGCGATGCGCATCTCTTGTCCTAAACTCCATCAATACACACATTTCAACAGGACTAAGAAAGATCACAGAATTTAACAGAAATTATGTCAGTACTAAACAGGAATATTGTTTGTGATGACCATAAATATTTATATTACCTATTTTATCAGTCACATCAGAGCCCCACTCAGAACTATAGAAACAGAAAAATGACAACATCCAAAGAAATTCATATGGTCCTTGTTGGATAATTTTCCCACTTTTTTTATTTCAGTCAAGGAAATCTATATTACTACCACACAAGGAAGAAAAAAACAAACAAACAAACCCCAACAGTTTCCCACAACAACTCATAACCCTTTTCACTCTGTAATTTCAAATTGTAAATAATTATATAGTTCATAAGCATTCATAAGTTCTGTTATGACTGACCATTTATTTCCTCCATCAAAAGCAACAACCATTTCTCAGGTCCAGGCTCAGTAAGAGCTCAGTATGATGTTATTATGAACAGAGTTAGGAAGAAAATCCTTTAGACTGTGCACATGCAAAGGTCGATTGTGACAGAGGCACCTGTGTTTAAAGAAGTTTAATAAATTATTTTAATTATATTGAAGAATTTTTAAAACCTAACATTAATGAAAGATTTAATTCCATAGTTTGATCACAACAAAAGCAGGAAATTCAGAGTTGACATTCCCACAGCAACCTTAACTCTGTCCCATTGTGTATATTCATTTCAACAGAGTCTTTTTTTCTATGACCTCATAACACATGTGAAATGAAGGAAGGTGCTAGGAAAAAATCCTGATATTCATATAAATCAGTAGCATGTTGGTAAGTTCCATTCTTGCAGCAGCAGCAGTTGAGTGGAGATAGCATTCTGAATTTAAAAAATAAACATGTTGACAAGTCCAGGCATGTATTGAATGTTGTTGCCTGTGAATGCTCATGTTCTACCACCATTTCTGTTTGCTCCCCTTCCACATTAGGGTGGGTGCTTTACCCAAGCCTGGGTGCAAGAAGTCTAGAATCTGAAATGGTCTGCTAGGTATGGGGCTCCAGAGAAATCTTACTTCATCCAAAGCTGGCTCCTGGAGGAGTGCAGTCCTTTGTGCTCCAGCTCAAAACTAAAACCCTGCCAACCCCCACCTGGTTCCATAATCCAAATGTGTCTGCAGTGCTTCCCCAGGACCAGAGCACGAGGAAACTCAGTACAACTGCTCTCCTGTGCTTCTGTAGTGCATCAGGACAGGTTCATCTCAGCCCACGAGCTCCATTTCCTCTGCACACTGACCCGCTCTGGACTCATTTCCCCTCGCTCTGCATTTCCTGTTAGGCTGGATGCAGAGCCCAGGTATGACTATTACAGACCTGATATGTACATCCTAATAAAAATATTTGCTGGATTGAAGGTAAATGTGTTGCAGAGCTGCCTTTGGGATTTTTTTTTTTCAGGAATTGGCCTGAGCCCAACAAATCCAGTGCTGTGCTGCACCTCATAAGTCATCATTTCCCATTAACCATCAGACCTGAACAGGGTTTGTGTATTTGCTGCCCAAATGGCCTGTGCTGGGGGACACTGCAAGGTCTCCACGTTGTACTTCTGATGCTGCATGACAACAATTGGCACTTTCTGAAATCTGAGTGCAAGTACTCCTACACCAGCATTGAGGCAAAGATTTTCATATGGTGCTGAAAGAAGGCCTACGTACAGAGTCCCAGCTGAAGAACACAGTAGATAAAAACATCTATAAGAAAATAATTTTAGCTCCAGAATATGGGTGTTTCACACCTGAAAACTCAAACTGGCATCTTATAGCACCTCATGTCATAAATCAGGCACAGGTCATGCGGATGCAGAAATAAAACTCAGCAAGCCAAACCAGCGAGGAGGGAAGGCAAAGCAAGTGACTTTGCATTTCTCTGTGCTAGCAATGGCTGGAAGTGATTTGGGGTCAAAGGCTAACTAAGAGGAATCTCAGGGCTTTCATGTCAGTGTTGCTCTTCAGAGAGGAAAAGTTTCAGAAATAAATGAATACCAGCATGGCCCTGGCCATAAGGCAGGAGATTCATACCTCCAAGGTATACTCTGGCTATTATTAAGAAAGAAGATATATATGACCTTCAGATTTGGGCAGTTTTGTACTGGAATGGTGCATCAAAAGCCTCTACAAATGCCCACAACCTGGCCCACATCAGCCAAACCCAAACTGTCCAACTGGAAAGCAGAATCTCAGCTAATAACATACCTTTTACCTGTGGGAACCTAAGAGTAAAAATTCTGATGCCACTCTGCACAGCACTCTCTAGAATCTTCAGTACTTGCTTTGTAGACAGAAGGAGTATTTAATTTCTTACTGGACAGAACTACCAGCAAGAACCTCCGTCCATGAACTGTTTGTCTTAAGACAAATAGATTTTAAAAACAATATATGCAGGTGGTGTACCATGAAACAAATCACACAGTGAGATGCATGTGAAAAATAAGCTAAATGCAATTTTGATACTGTATTTTTCTGGAACTAAACACAGGGCATTGAACAGATGGAAACTGCACATAGTCCAAAATCATTGCAATGTTCCCATTTCTCTTCTCTTTCAAAATGTAACACCATTTACACAGAACACATAGAAATGTTTTCATTCACCTCTGCAGTTCAGCATCACTTATTGCTTTGCTCAGCCACAAAAAAATGCTTGTTGTCTCTGAGTATTGTTAAATGGATTGGTTATCAGCAGCACTACAGGGAGATAATGATATATTGCCACAGGGGGCTTGCAGTGGGCAGCCACACAGTGGTTTAGATAGCCATTAGCTCAAGATTTTGTTTCAGTTGCTGCATTGTTCTACTCCTGAAACCATCTGGAGATTACAGGAGAGACACAGTTTGGGAGAAGGTTAGGATTCGGGTAAACATGGAATATGACCTGATTTGAGACTACTGAAAGCAGGTGAAAGACTCCCACCATCTTTAATGACCTTAATAATGTGCTGACATCTTATAACATAGAAATTGGTTACACTGGTTAGTGTATTATTGAAGACATGATGCTCTTCTTTTCTGATATCTAAGCAAATTTAGCTCTCTCTGCATTGTGTGACAGCAGCAGTGTAGGTGACACTGGGTCAGGCTATGGCTGCTCAGGAAGGCAAGTCTACATGTGGAAGATGATAGGAGAAACTGAAAAAACGGAAGGTAAAAAACTAAATTAAAAGCACAAAACGTCCATGTAGCTGAAAGATAAATTCATCTTACATAAAATATCCATGTATGACCTACTTTCCAATTCTTTCAGAATTTTATTGAAACACAAAAGGAGGCATTTCCCGAAAGTATTACAGGAATTTTAAGAAAAAAGGGTAAAAAATGTGACTAATTTCTCTATCTATTCCAGCTACCAGGCTTTGGATTTTTTAAAATTGTCAGATGCTGCATTGATATCCACACAACACCCTGAAAACAAGAACCAAATAACATCTATAGGTGAAACACCCAGCATGGAGAATTGATCCTCCTAAAGATTCCAGATAACTGCAACATTTACCAACACAGATAATTATTTCAAGCTAAAAGGAAAAAGATTCTATTTGTCCTGCTTTTTCAGAGGAAAAAAAAAAAGATAATTTTAAAATTGTTTGTTTCCTCTTTCATACAATAAGGAGTTAACAGAGACTCCATGGGCACTGGCTGTGTAAACACAAATAACTTTTAAGCTGTGTAAATACATCAACATAGAAATTCTGCCATGTTTTTCTGTTTGGAAAGGCAGCCAGCACAACACAAACCTCACCAGAATCTAACTGCTAACACATATAAAAGGATTACATATTACATATAAATTGCATATAAAAGGATTTTTTACATTTGTGATAAAGTCAGGTGTAATAAGTTGGTAATAATCCCCCATAGATGCATTAGAAATGCCTTTTTGTAAATCCAGAAAGTTAGTGGGGCACTTACCATACCTATAGCACAGAAAATGTAAGTCTTTATTCAGTACTTCTTTACAGAATTGGCCAGAGGAAAGAAAAAAAAAAAAAAAAAAGTTTCTTTGAATTCTGTAAAAACTACCAAAACAGGATATAAAAAAGGTTGTGAAAGTTTAGGAAAATGATGGACTTTTTGGATGTCTGTAGGATAAGGAATAGTCAGATTAGAATTATTGGAACTCATGTCACTGGAACTAATGTTAAGCAATAAAGACCTTTGTTTTATCTTTCCATTACTATAAAAAAATGCTTGGAATTGGTTTCCAAAATGCTAAATAATACCCAGCAAAATACTAACAGTTCACATAAGGGGGTTTTTATCTAGCATCTTGGGCACATTCATGCCCTGTTCCTATATGTTATTGTCCTGTAAAAACTAGTGCAACATACATTAAAATAACATCTCTTAACAGAGCTCATAACTGCAAAAGCTTGTGAAGGCAGCTAGAAAACTCCTCCTAGAAAACTGTACAAATGCAATACCAACAGAATTCAAGGTGTAAACAAATGAGAGTTTGAAAACTGACTCAAAGATGCAGCAGATCATAAGATAGCAGTGACTGTTTTGCTAAAAGCATAATGAGCTTGGCATTCTATACAATGTGTTTCTATTAAAATGGTTATTTTTTTCATAGAATCATAGAATCTATTGGCTTGGAAAAGACCTCCAAGATCATCGAGGCCAACCCTTGATCCAATCCCAGTCCCTTTCCCAGATCATGGCACTGAGTGCCACGTCCCATCTCAGTTTAAAAACCTCCACATCATACCTGCAGTATCACTGTACTTGGCTATGCACAAGTGAAAAAAAATATATAATCCCTGTCAAAACTCACAGGCAGACAAAAGAGAATATTGTGCACAGCTCCACTGGCCTTTCTACTTGGAAGCCCGTGTCCTACAAATATCTAATTACAGTGGCAAAGAAAAGTTAGAATTTATCACTCTGGGTTTTTATGAAAAGCATTAGAAACTCCTTAATAACAACAAATGTTCAGAAATATTTAGGGGTTTTTTTCTTCTGCAGTTCGTTAGTGTATGAAAAGCATTAGCACAAATCTGAGACAAAGTAAACTCCTTAATAGTTTTATTATTATTATTTTCTAGTGGTATTTTAGTGTATCCTATATCTGAGCCTTGATCTAAATCAGAATTACTTGGTGCAGTAATATAAAGGAATAACATGAAGTTGTCGATAATGGAGAACACTTATTGTCCTTGCTCTGGCATCCAGTGTTCTAAACAGGAAAAAGTAATAATTGTTTATCCTGTCACTGGTGGCCTCTGCACCCCCATTTTCTAAGGATGTGCATCCTACCTTTTGAGGATTTACTAGATCCCTGTGTCACAAAGTGGTGAGCACAGGTCTGTATCACCCTCAAACTCTATCATTTCAGTAGCTATTTAAGCACTGTGGTAAGTCAAAATGCATGTGTTGTCCAGAGATAGGAATCAAATGCAAAACTCCACTCTAGTGCTTGCTTTATAAGAAACTTAATAAGCATGCTAATACTGCAGCATCAGATTGATTGTGAGGACATAGGTTAAAAAAATGTAAGGGAAAAAAAAAAGGAAACACCCAGATGCAGGAATGGAATGCAGGCTGTTAGCAGAAGGAAAACACACACACACAAAAAAAAATAGCAAATGTATTCAGCAAATAAGGACTGTGGAAGAAAAAGAGGCTACCCACAACAGGAAGTTATGTTTGTATTACACATTAACAATTCTAAGTGATTAGTTAGAGCTGAGTATGTATTAGGCTTGGCAAATGTACAAGAAAATAGGGCTGCATATAAACATACATGTGTTATCCATATATGCTACCCAGACACTACAGTTCACTGTGTGAAATTTCTTAATATTGTTACTTTAATGTGAAAATAGGATATGTGCTTCAACTCCTTTATTCAGTCTAGTTTCTAAAAGTTCCATTTTCACTCACATTCTTTCAGTCAGATATGGTTAGAATGAAAATGAGGCAACTAAGGTTCTAGTATACACTCTCAAAATGCGATGAAATAATTAGAAACAAGGAGAAAAGGAGTCTATTACAATCATTTACATATAATTTTCTGAAATGCTACTCCTTTGTGGTTGTATCCACCTACACCAGCTCAGAATGTGGTCTGTTGCAACTACTGCTTTCCAAATATTCATGGGAAAGGGGCTGTTGTTCTATCTGAAGTACAACATCAAAGTGGAGAAATGGGGAACACAGTAAGGGGTTCCATCACAGGAGATTCTGCCAAGGGCTTCACTAGTAGAACATCACATTCTGACATCCTGGTGAGCACATCTTATTGAGATCCCATTTACAGCTGGTTAGTGGGGCCTGAAGGCAACATCCCAAGAATCAAAGGAGGAGAAAAACAGAAAAGTGAGAAAAACCATGGAAACAGTGGGATGGAACTGAGTGAGGACTTCCATGTCAGCCAAATGTAGATAACATGTCAGGGGCAAGAGGAGAAACTACAGCTGGGGAGGATTTTGAGAAAAGCAACAAGACCCATATTTGGAAAGAACACCAAAATCTACACTAAGAATTTACTTACAAGTATGTGTGAAATGTAGCAGACCCTATTAAAGGAAAGCAAGCAAGATAAATGAGTCTAACTGCATTCACAGAGGAGAAAAGGCAAGAAAAACAAGGGCCACATGCACATGAACTGAATGTAGAAGGCGAGTTATTTCAGCTCCTTCCTATACCTGCCCAAATGGGATTTTGGCCACATTCTGACCTCTGCCAGCAACAGGACAAGGATGGAAAGGGGTGAATTCATTGCACTCCTTCTAAGGATCATCAGAATTTGTTCTTCAGAAGTGAAATAAAATAAAGCAAAAATCCCAGTTGAGGGAATTGACACATGGAGACCCAAAATAAATAACATGGCTCAAGGTAACACAATGCCAATCTTATTTAAAATTCCTTAAAAGCCTGATAAGGTAAAAAGAAAGAAGTTGTCTCACGTCAGTCAGAATGCAAATAAATAAGTAAAGTACTACATGAATAAAAATGGAATTTAGTTAGAACTCCAATATATCACACAAGGAGTGCTGAGCACATGGAGAGAGCTGACAAGTTCAATCATCAAAGTAAACAATATAAACTTAAAAATACTTTGACATTTTTATGGTGAGAAAGAGAAAAGGACACAGTAGATATAAACCAGGCAAAAGGGGATATAACAAAGAAGAATCTTCTTGGTTCGATGTACTTTTCCAATTCAGAAATTCCTTTTTCACCATATTGGTTAAATGAAACCAACTTCTTGTATGTTAAGTATCTTCTAATCCCATAATCATTGCTCCAGAAGTTACCATACATGGTTGCAAGCAAAAACCCCCAATAATTTCCCTTTCCTTCTGGCCACAAAACACTCCTGCGTTCACTGACCTACAAGATAATATGTAGCACTAAGACCAGAACTCATAAAATTCATATAAAAGCAACAATTTCCTCTCATCTGCCTGGCAAACAAACACCAAAGCAAGCCATTTCTTCATAACTAGTCACACATTTTCCCTCCCAGTAACAGGACAGAACAGCCCAGATATCAGCAAAACATTACTTGTATCAGTTTTAAGTAAGTAAAAGGACTGCATGGATACAAAATTGGGGAACAAAGAAGAAAGCCAGAATTACTTGCTTTGAGCAGAACAAGTCAACATTTTCTTTCAAGAGCCTTGTAATCATGTTCTCTTGGAAATAAGAGAAGCTGCTTAGCGGGCTGTTACATAGTTATTCCAGATAATAGCCATTCTGTTGTTTAAAGGACAGGCACACACTACAGAATTTGACATGCCTTTGATTTTTACACCTCCTGCACGGGACTCTTTTGTTCCACCTTTACCAACTAACTCTGCAGAACTCAGGGGATTCCTAACCACACCACACTACCCTCACATACGCATGGAGAGCTCTCCAACGTCTCTAAAAGCAGCTTAAACCCAAAAGCCAAGTCAGTCCTCTTTGCTCTAGTGTGGCACCTCAGAATAGAAACAGGCCAGATAAAACACCAAGATTTGCATCTCTTCTACCTTCACAATATGAACTACATAGACCTTACCACAGGACATGAGACTTTGCCATGGTTGACAGCTCAGTTGTCAACCAAAGGAAGGTGAAGAGCAAGGGCTCCCCTATTTTCTGAGCCCATCTGACATGTGAGTCATTTTTTGTCTGTACACAAAGTATAAATTTCCTTCTTCTTTCCCTTGGAAATACATTGAGGAGAACAAAAGAATAAGCCCAACAGCTGTAACAATCTGTGCTCGCCTCTCATGTCCACAGGAATTAAGTTGCTTGAAAAGAAAAGCTAAAAAACACAAACCCCAAATATTGTTAGGTTGGCAAAATGAAGCATGATTTTTATTTTCAATCCCCTTTGTTTCAAGCTAATACTCAATACAGGATTAGCCTGACAGTCCTAAAATCTGAAAACTTCTGTTCATTCCAGAGTAGAGCAATGAGAGCTCAGCTTGCTACTTTCTCTTGCCCATAAGCTTCAGATACAACACAGAGGAATTGCTGTCAGTGAAAAGCAGAGTATTCAGCCTTCAAAACTATCCAAATACCCATTTTTCATCCTTTAAACCATGAAACAAATGTGTCTATTATACAGATGGCTAACAGGAGATTACCAGCAATGGTCACCAGTTCAATACTTCCAAATTTATGTGGTTTTCATAAAATGGCCTCATTTCCCAAAGCTAGAACCAAGCATGCCTTACCCAGGGTCCCAGGACTCTGCCACTACATCTGTAGTGACTATCACCAGTAAAAGATTTTATTGCAAGCCTGCAGGGAACACTTTTTGACTTGTACTGTTGTCCTCCCAAATTCCCCACATAAAAAGTCTCAAACCATAACCATGTCTCCAGGAGGTTTTATTACCAGGAGATGCTATGATGTAACAGGGGAAGGATTGTTCTCCATAGACCTGCCACTTTTACTTCCTGCCTGAACAATCTCCCACTGACCATCCATGAAAGTGGAATATTAACTTAAATGAGTTTTGAGTTTTGCATAGGTTTGTCTGATATATATTTTCTGTGCTACCCTAAGAAACACAGAGATACTAAAAAAAGAAAAAGTCACAAAATATTATCACACCCTACAGGACAATACCAATATAACTTGTATAAGAACTAAATAGACAATCAACAGGGTAATTATGTAACAGCAGAGAAAAGAGGCATTTAAAAGGGCCTGTTCATGCAATACTCAAAGCAAAGCACTGGAATTCAGAAAGATTTTATTATATTCTTAAATCCAAGGGAAAATTTGATAAGATTTTCAAGAAGACACTTGTCCTTTGTGTCCTGTGCAGGATGCTGATCGAGTCAGGCAGAAAACCTTGGGCTATTACTGATTACACATGGAATATAAAGCTTCCAACAGCCAGTCAGATTACATATGGAGTCCAAAGCCTCAGTCAGCCTGTGCTCACTGCAACTTCCAGGCTTCTCTCCCCTGTTTGTCAGGCAGCTGCATTCACACGTGGCAAGGCACACACAGGAGTTCATCCTGTAGCAAGTGATGAAACAACTGACTTCAATAACAGACACTCACTCACTTGAGTGACCTGCGTTCTTGGAAAGTATTAGACTGATGTTTACTCTGTATTGTGCTTTAGGATCTGATCTGTCTCAAGGAGGCTCTCAAAAGATCCATTGCATGAAGAAAACCACTGCATGGAGGAACAGCACACTCTTATGCTGCATATTTAGCTTGCATGAGAATTCTCAGACCATTTTTTATTTTTTTTAAACTTTTAATTTTAAGTTTCATCATTTTTTCCCTTTCTATTCTTTTTCACCACCATCACGCCCCCTGTTAACATGGTAAATAAATCAAACAAACCCTGAATCACTATTTCAGAATAGACTCCTTTACGCTTCAGTGCCTGGTAACCATATCCAGGTTGTTTGGAGTTCTTCAGTCTCTTACTGAATAATTTCTGTAAGCATTCTAGGGATTACAGAATCATCTTGAAGGACAAACAGCAAATCTGATTTTGATGTTTGAGATGAGCTAATGACTTTATAACAAACAAAAGTACTGCATATGTCAGTTCCCTCTTTTGGAGGGCATAATTCTCACTGCCTCACACACACAAAGACGTTTGCTTCTCCAGGCTTCATTATCCAGAGACGTTTTCCTCCAGCCACATTTCTAAGCTGTCACAAGATAATTGCAGGAAGGTGAGCAAAAGGCTTCTCCCTGTCCACACAGCTGTGTAAATGCTGCTCACAATAATTTGTTCTCAGAAATGTGAAGCCTATTTATTCCTTCCCAAACCAGAAGGAGAAGGTAGGTCCAGCTCCCCTGCATTAGCACACAGAACAGGGAAATTAATTTGAAGGGACATGTATTGCACCCATCCATGTGTACAAAGAGTGGCACTAACATCTTGATTTGGTTTTATTCTCTGAGTGTGCACTACTAGAATAAAAACCCATGCTAGCCAAATCATTTTGTAGAGTTGTCCATGAACATGAGCATCACAAGGCCAAACAAAACCAGTGATTTTTATTTAAGAGATTCTTTCCCTCCAGCTTCACCTGAAAGACAGTAAGATCCTGAAGTTAGCTGAGCTATTTCACTGTCAATGGTAGAAGTAGATGCCAAATAGAGAGGGAAGGAAGAGAGCTGGGAGAATAGACAGAAGAATGCAAAAATATCCATTTTAAAGCCTGTTCCAGATCATGTAAAGCTGGCAGTGCATTTGGTTAATCCCTCTAGAGCTTCAGTGGAAAAATCACAGCAGGCAGCTGGATACAACATCCAAGGCTGCCCTTTCTTGTGTTTTTTCCATTTCTGGCAGCACAGGGTCATACATGCAGCATCTGTCCATTCCCACAGGCTGTGGCTGTACATTCAACTGAACTAAAACAGTGAAGGGGACAAACAAAAAGTAAGGGTCAAAGGGCACCAAATAAACCAGGGCTCATGGAATTCTGCAGGTGTGGGACTCCTGATCCTGGCTAGCCAACCCAACTGCAGAAATCACTGCAATTCCTTGCAGAGCTTTCATATTTGCCTATTTCCACCCAACCAGCATCCAAATCTCAAAAGCTTGATAATGCTGCTAACAAATATTGTTCTAAAAGTGACTTGTGCCACCTGACCTTGCAGAATAAATGTGGCAGGGGAAAAGAAGGGCAATCAAGAAAAAAAAAAAAAAGCATTATTATTAGCACAGTAGTGTATATCATAAGTAAATAACCAGTAGAGCACAACGACAATTCAGTCTTCAGCATGTATTTGTATGGATAAAGCACAGTTTTATTTTTTCTATGATTTCTATGCTTTTTCTCCAAGAAATACCTAAACATCACAAGTGTCCGCTCAGGCAGAAACCTCTTCCTCATGTGGTGGAGTTCTGAGGCACCATACAGATATAACTCAGGCTCTTTTAGGGAAACCATAAGCAGTACAAACCTGGTCCACTTATATGTAGACTCCGTATTGCTGCTTGTTTTTTAAATAATTTTCACTGCATCTGGTGGTTTCTACCAAGAGTATATTTGAGCTTGGCACAGTAAAAGTACTTACAAACACAAAACAAATACCTGCTGCACAGACCTCTCAATCTCAGTAGAAACAAAAGACAAACAGGAGGAAAGGAAGAAAGATTATCCCATTTTACAGAGAGAGAATGAAGGTCACAGCTCTATGTCCATTAGTATCAGATTATCAAAAAACAAAACAAAACAAACAAAAACAAACAAACAACAGCAACAAAAAAAAAAAAAAAAAAAAAAAAAACAGAAAAAAAAAAAAAAAAAAAAAAAAAGAAAAACACCAGAAAAAAGTTCAGGTCTGGGCACAACCATTTTTATCTCCAACTGGCCCCCTGCTGTAACACTGACTGTGGAAGGACAAGTAAAGCTTTGCCTTCCATGTGCTATTTAAGATGCCTTGCTGCATATTTCATATTTCTTAGAGTCCCTGAACATAAAAGTACTTTCATGATTCTGGAGCAACAGTTTATTCTACATTAAGAAAAACAAAAGGAAATTTGTTTCAGGGCTACAGTAAAGGAGTTAGAAACAGGAAATCATTTAAGCAAGGACAGCATGAAGATTTGGAGCTCCTACAACAAAGGAAAGAAGCCCTAGGATGTCTTTGACACTGTAAACACTTCTGTGGAATCAATCACTCTGACTGATATCGAAATATATTTGAATGGAAAATAAAATAAATAATTAAAAACCCAGAAACAAACCAAACTTAAACCTTCAAGTTTTTAAGTGCTTATTACAAATATTTAACAGGTTGATCAAGCATTTGCATAGGTGATGAATTCAGGTTAAAAGTGTTTTCACAGCCTTTGGTCAGATGCAATATTCACCACCAACTCAGGCATAAGCCAAACAGGCTCAGCAGAAAAAATGTGTTTTGCTCTTTGTGCCCTAAGCTGTTGGTGAACATGTTTCCACAAATTTAAAACCTTAATCATTATTGTAAGTTAGAAGAAAAACAAATACTACTTTTATTCACAGAACGTTTATCTGCCAATGGCATTTTAGGAGTTTCCTACAAAATTACACCCAGATTAAAGAGAAGAAAAAAAATAGAGAAAAAAACCCCATACTAGATTGAAAACAGAAAGCCCCTTAAAAACATTCAATGTTGAAGGACTCAAAAAAAGATTCAAAACCTCTTAAATTTCATGGTGGTTTTCTGATAAAAAAACAGGACTCCAAAACCTAAAATGTAACTGCTTCCCACTGTGCTTCTAACTTGCCTTAACACTAATGCACCTTCTCATCTTGCAGGCAATAACACTTCCTCCTTCCCTTGAAAATGAAGAAGAAATAAGTAGAAATTGCCACACACTGCAAGGTGAGAAATGTGGCTCTTCATCAGTCAAAGAGCTGGCAGTTCCAAGTCAAAATGATTGCAAATATATGTCATAATAAAAATAAGTGTTATAAAATTTCATAAATTAATGTAATTTCTTTAATTTTCAAGTAAGACCCGTACCATTTACATAGTTGGAAGTAAAATAGCTAAATGAACACATTTCTTTTCATCTAAAAATGTTTTGCTTGTAGTGTTTATGGAGTTACAACCTCCTACACAACTAAACAGCTGGGAAAATTTTCAAGTACACTTCAACAACACATCCAACTTGAAGACAACATTCACTATGGGGTTTTTTTAAGAAAAATCTGTCTTGATCACTGTTCTTGAAAACGTCTCTCTCTCTCTTTCCTTCATTTTGGAATATTTTTAATTCTTAATCAGCACCAGGGTCCTTGTGGCTATAAATCTAGTGGGCATTTTATACTGGATAAAAGGGAGCCCAGCTCTGACTGGAACCTCAAGGTTTGATTAAAACAAAACAAAACAAAAAAATAGAAAAGAAAATATATTAAAAGGTCACTCTTATTCCACACTTTAAGAGTCATATCAGTCCATGGATTAGCTGATAAATTAAGTCTAGGTAGAAAGCTACGTTTTGCTCAGAAATAACCCTGAACAGTTGCCTTGAATAACCCAAGGCTTGCCGAGTGATGTTCTTATTTCATTTGCAAAGCAACTTAGATTATTTTAACTATTGAAAGTAAAATAAATCTCGTGCTTAAGTCCAAGCAAAATGTGCATGGATGCATCTATTTCATAAACTGGAAAACTCTTTCCATGTATGGTGTTTTTGGCCCATCCTCACTGTGATTTCAGTCTACAAACATTGCACCATTAGAATGGACAGGAATTATGAAACTAAATTGAAGATATTTCTTTCAGAAGTTAGGAAAACTAATTTAAACCAGAACAGAGCTAAAAATTAAATATGGTAACACTGCTAGTATTTGCTGACTCCCACCAAGATCTCTAGGCAGTCAAGAAAACGTGGACTAAATACATGTTCAAAAAAAAAACAAAAACAAAAATCCCAAAAACCAAACCAAAGAAAACCAAAAACAAACAAACAAAAAACCAGGAAAACAAATAAAGAAAGGAATGGCATGATTGAAGTGAGGTATATGGGATGGAGGAGCTGCATTACTGAAAACTGTGGATGAACTGGCTATTCTTGCCTAGCTGCTATTCAGGACTGAAAAATGTCTTACTTTCCAAGGTTCTGGAGTGAAAAAGCAGCAAATCCCATGTTCCCTGCAAGAACCCCAACCAACCCTTAGCTCAAACACGACCTGCTGCAGCAGCCCTGATGCTCTGCAACCCTCCCAGCACAGCCAGGCCATCTGACCACGTCCTACTCAGACCACTCACAGCAGCCCAGTGCTGCAGCTGGAATTTCCCTTCTCAGCAAAGGGACCAATAGGATATTGCCATAAGAAACTGAAATGTAATGAAGTTATAATACATATTTTTGCCTGCTCTTTCTGTCTCTGGTGAATACTTCATGGAAGAAACATAGCTGGATTGAAAACCAGTATGGTTCATCTGTTAGAGCAATGACATCATCTGCAGGCCAGTTTTTGAGGCACACTAAACCAGACCTCATTATGAAGAGGGAAAAGTTTTACTGTCAACCTTTTCAGAACTGTCAGCTGGATACAGGGCATTGAGAATTTTTTTCACTGATGTAGCCTTTAAAGGGTAATGAGCCTACTCAGATGGAGGCTGCTTTTTGACAAAGAACATGTCAATTATGTGTGATACATTACGGTGTTTGGAGGACTTTTGTGGGTATAAAGGCCCAAAACAGGACTGCAAAGAAGGGGAAAAGAAAGGATTTCTGTCCTAGAGTGCAATCTACAATTGATTCAAGTGAATGGCAACCTTTTATTTGAAGAGAAGTTGCATCCTACCCAAAATGAGCTACAGGTATCAATTGCTAAGCACATGTACACGTTAAATTGGCCACATTTCAGTCCATCTCAACACTGGTTTCATCTGTATTTGTGTATTAGTATTGTATTACATACACAAAATCTATAGTTACAGGAGTAACCTTCATGATTTAAATTTTGACTGTGATACTTTTTTACATACATATTTATAATGAACAGTAGAAACAATGCTGGAGGCATTCAGTCATTTCTTTCACCAGGATCAACACTTGCTTGAGCAGGGAGGTTGGACTACATGACCTCCAGTGGCCCCTTCCAAATTTAGCCATCCTGTGGTTGTAGACATCCTGCAGTTCTGTGAATTACTGAGCTATTGCACTGTATACTTGCATATTTCAACCAATATTCTTAATGCTGCAATTGCAGGACTCTCTCAGCTTTATAATCAGTAGGTAAATTTAGAAATGAACATGTTTAGGTATCTGCCTGTGTAAGACTGCATATGCACAGGTTTCAGGTTTTGGAAATGAGGTCTATAAATCATGCGTTCCAAATGGTAATCAAATCAGCCATCAAAGAGTCAGAGATAATTAAAAATTATTCCCTATTTCTACTCTACCCCTGAAATCTACAATACTGCATGGAGTGCAAATGAGCCTGAAAGGTTCTGTCACACTGAATTATGAGACTCCACCAGAACACGATACCACATAAGACAGATGATTGGTGAGATAAGAAATGACAGATGGATATTGCAGTTCATGAATTTACACCAGCATAAAAACTATTGCAAAACATAAGTCAGAACGTTTCTTCGCAAGCAAGTGAAAATATTTCATCCATTCACTAGATGAGGAGGAAATACTGTATTCCAAAGAGTGGACAGAAATCAGGATGCCCCAAAGCCTTCCTGGAGTCCTACCAAAGAAACTTTGGTGTGAGGAAACCGGCTTTCCACAGCCAACCTTCTCCAGTCCCTCTGGATTTGAGTGAGCAACCTTAAACAAAACCTTGAAGTACTTAGCTTTTTAAAAGAGAGTGCTGGACTGAAATGATTAACCATAAAGACCAGCTCGTCTTTCTTTTAAATCAACAGTTGTGTCCACTTAAGAGGCACCAAAGGGGCACTGTGGTTTTCTTTTAAAGGTTTAAAAAGAGAAGTGGCAAAAGAAATACATCCTCATATTTCCTTAAAATTGCTAGTACTTCAGGAGCTTCTGAAGCACTGGACTGTTTCATTAAAATTGCCTCTTGGTAGCATTATAGTGCTGCCAAAAAGTACTGCTCACTGCAGTGATTAAAAAGTGACTCTTTTTCTCAGGAAAGCTTTGAATTGTTTAGTCTGTACCCCCAACAGTAGCAAGTGAGCAAAGGGCATGTTTTTAAAAAATAAATTAAGACAACTAAAAAGCTTAGCACAATGGAATTGGATCCCTGTCTTCCCCCAGTAAATATATCTAATATCACACGCCTATTCAGAGTGGGAAGAAGGGATTTCCCCTCAGTAACCTCTCCGAGAGGGAGTGAGGGAATGCAATTGTTCCCCATCTCATTGTGTGTGTTACCAAGCCCTGATTTCAGCCACATGCTGATTATCTCCCCTGTTACATAAAGTGCTCTCCTGTGGTGCCAATTGCCCGCCGTGTGGTCTGTATCCCGTTACATAAAGTGTTATCCTGCACCCCCACGTGCTGTGCCAAGGCGCTATTCTCTGCTGCCATGCTCCCTGTCTTCAGAGCTCAGACGCCCTTTGTGTTCATGCCTGCTTCTGCCCACATCTTAAAAGCCACCTAATGATTCAAACAAAGCCAGAATCCTTCTCGCTAAACAGTGATTTTGTAGTTATACTGTAAAAGAAGAAAGAGCACAAAATTAGCGTTGCTGGGGGATCCTGGAGGATATGAGAGAGCGGCACAAAGAAAACCTCATTAGGGACGGGGCTGCTGCACAATCCTCTGTGACTCGGGCATGGCACCTTCACACTCCTCTCACTTAAGGGTCATACTCAAGGCAGCATTTTATTTGTCTCAACATCTTCCTTAGACAGCCCTGAGATCAGCTGCACTGCTCTGAGATGAAAGCACCCTTGGAGTAAAACACTCTAAGAATAGATGCATTGACATAACGCATCATCAAAGGGTGCTGCTGCCCCAGCAATCTGTAAACATGCTGTATCACCAAAACAATGCAGGAGTGATGATGTGTGGCTGGAAAGAGGGCAGCAGTGCGGCAGGAGAACACCTGACCTGACAGCCAACTCACTGCTCTTTTGGGGGGGAACAGCTATACCAGCTGCACTGGCACTACTGTGTCTGCCAACAAGACTCTCATGGACGAAGATAAAGGTTGGGCAAAGGGTTTCCCAGTTGAGGAGAGACAAAACAGAAAGTGAATAATGAAATTTTTGCGAGGCTATGGAAAATGGAATCTTATCTCGAAGGGCTCGTGGTCTTTCCTACAACAGGAGCAGTCAGCAACACTGTAATTTCCCTTGAACCACTGTATGAGGCTATGGGATATTTTAGCACAAATCTTTCAATTTGTTACTTTTGGTGTTTCTAAAGTATTTCTCAGCTCTTGAATAACTCTCTTGTGTGTGGCAACATGTTCATCAAATACCAGCACGGTTTCTCTTCAGGAGAGAAGAAATCCCCCAAAAAAGAGCAAAACCAGCTCTGCCTGGTCAGTCTCGCTTATATAAGTACCAAGATTAACTCGAGGGATGAGATTTCAGCTTCACAGACTTGAACAGCCTCAATCCCCATCACAGAGGAAGGCTGAGGAAGGAAGAGGCAATAGTTCTGCATTCAAATCAGCATCTCCTGAGTCTTTGCTACAAAGACGTTGGTCAAGGTCCTGTGCCAGATGTAAAACATGCAGATGTTATATATTACAAAAGGCAAGTAAAAACAAAACAAAAAATCAAAATAAAATTTAAAAAAAGGTAAATATAAATCCACATCAGTCTTTTCACATTTTTAGTCTTAAAAATTGCTATTGGTGGATTCTGTTTCTCTAAAAGCACAAATAGCACCTTTCAATACTTGACTTAAATGGTAAGTTTGCAAGAAAACAGTGGCAAAGGTCCCCTTGAAAAGCTTAAAAAAACATGAAGAAAATCCCAAATCCTGTTATGGAATCTTTAGCTTATACAGAGGAACTAACAGAAAAACAATATTACTTCCTTCATCCCAAACCCACAGCAGACACCTTTTATTTCTTACCACTAGCTTTGAATTGGGACAATGTGTCTTTTCTAAATGAGATCTCTGCTGTTACACTCCTTTTCCTGTACTATATGTTGAGTCACACCGCACCATACATTATTTATACCCTTCCATCCCATCCCTAGGCTCAAAGGCAGAAGACAGAGAAATTCCTGGAATAATATCCCCAATAAATTACTACTAACTATTATAATTCAACATGGGCATATAAACGGCACTTTAAAGAAAATTGAATTTGTTGAAAATTAAGGGAAACCTGGTGTTACTTTGAACAAGAGGCTCACTGATTGTTTTCAGATTTCCATAATAAAATAGGCTTTTTTGTTTTATGCATTATATACCCTCTGAGGAAAGGAATTGTACCTCAAAACATATGGGTGTTCAGAATCTTTGTTTTTAAATACAATCCTCCATGCTCATAAAACCCTGATTGGAAGCCAAGGAATTTATAACAAGGTGCACAACAGCAAAGCCAAGAGAAGGCTAAAGATGAGGAAAAGCAGAGCTTGCACTCATTAATTAAAATAAATACGAAGACAGCATAGAAGTGAAAGTGACCTTAATTTGGGGACAAATATTTGTGGTTTAATTTAGTGACATCTTCTTACTATATGGGGGTTTAAAGGCACTGAAACATGTAGGAAGACAGACAGACATTTATTTGGTGGAGCAGGCATGTTGTTTCCAGTTTACAGCACGGTGCTTTCATTTTATTGCTGTAATACACCAAGAGCATGAAGAGAGGACTGTGCTATCTGGATTTTAGGGAATTTTTTCCCACACAGCTTTTCTTTTAAACCCACATGTTCTGTCAGAACAACAAGCTTACAGCTTTTATTTTAAACTAAGTGCCATATAACCTGGAATGCTGTTAAATATGCTCTTACAGTATAAGCGATGGCTGAGTGTGCCTCACCAGGATTCAGCCTGGCCTTGAGTGTGTTTCAGACCTGTGTATTACAGCACCTGTGAAGTGTGCTTCTAATCCACTAATGCACACATGGATAAGCTTTTGACTATTGGGGGAATGGTTTATTATTTTACATTACAAAAAAATGTAAACATTCATTTTTGGTTGGGTTTATGCAGCTTATCTTTTTTATTACAGAAAGTCATTTCCAGTCAGGGGTAAGAGCATGGAAATGTGAAGATTATAACTGAGTTTTATCTATCTTATTTTTTTCTATTAGCTAATGGAGTTATTTTCCCTCTCTCTGCCCTTAACTGAGAAAACTTTACTACTTCCCTATGGCTCTGTTCTGAGTTCATCCTTTCATTAAAAGCTGAGGTGAATATGGCAGAGAGGTCACAGAGTCGCAGCTTTAAAGAAAAGCTTGACAACACAAGAAGGAACTTGAAATACTGTCCCTTCCAAAGCACATCCCCTGCCTCCACTCTTGGCTCTTAGAATCATAGAATCAACTGGACAGAAAGAGACCTCTGAGGTCATCAAGTCCAACCCTTGATCCAACACCACTGTGATTACCAGACCATGGTTCTGATGCCACATCCAGGGACTTAAAAACTTCCAGGGACAGTGAATCCACACCCTCCCTGGGCAGGCCATTCCAGTGCCTGATCGATCAATCTATCTATCTATCCATCTATCCCATTCTCATATGTGAATACCTTATGTCAACCCATAAGGATTCCTCCCACGTGCACAGGCTTAGTCTGATGCAGACACAAAACCTCTGCTTGCATGACCGAGGTGAGCACTGCTGTGATTTTTATAAAGACTCACCCAGCCAGTCAGAGCGTAGAGTTGGAGAGTGAAAATCCACAACCTGAACCTGATCTATTTCTGCTAATTCAGATCTGTCTGTGCCCTCTACATGGTAGCCACCAGCTTTCTTGGAGGTCTGATGGCGGGTGAGGAGGAGGAACCGGAAAACATTCTGAGGATATTCATGTTCCATGAAGGGAGCAGCATGCACAGACAGCTAGTTTATCCATGCAATCAAAGTTGCACACTCAAACTGCACACACAACAGTTTTATGAACAACCCTGGACTTCACAAGTTTTGGAGGCTGGGCTCTGCAACTATAAAATTATACACTTGATATGTATTAGTAAGTACAGTAAATAGAGTATAATTAGAACAGAATACAATGTACTATTTTTCACTGCTTTTTAGTCTTACTTCCCTAGAGCTACAAAATGAGTTTCTAATGAGCTTTGGGTACTCACATAAATAGAAAACCTAACGCTGTAATGGCTGATAGTGATCTAAACTGCTTAGATATGTTTTGTATTACACCACAAAACAGTGGTTTGTTCATGGAATGGAACAAAAATTTCATGTTACTCATACTTTGGCCCTAGGCATGCATGTGTTGAAACCATAATCCCCAACGTATTTCAGAATATGTTTGGACAACCTAAGTTGCTCTGTGAAAACGACCCAAAAGGAAAAACCCCTATCCATTAAAAACATAAATTACTGAGACCTCAATGTTTAAGCGTAGCCTACAGCATATAAAGGAAAATTTCCAATACATTGCTGATTTTCCCAGTTAAAAAGGATAAAGGAAGAAGATGAGAAGAATGCATTCAAGAACCATGTAGGAAAGCTGTAAACTATCTGTGTATGGGTAAACATTATGCCATTCTGTACAGCAGAAACAAAATATTCTATGCCAAGACAGGAAATCTCCTCTATAAAATGTCTTCAAACGTGGTTGTACAGATGCACACTGGGTTCATACACAGGGGTTCTCCCCCAAGATTTGCAACAGCCATTTCTGTTTTCTCTGGTGGGGGGAATAACAAGAAAAGTCAGGGAAGACAACTGACAACAGCAGAAAGCATTTGCCTCCACTCCAGCAGCTCCCTGCAGATATTAATCAGAGCCCTGAATGTGAAGTGTAAGTGGCATTACACTCACAACACCCCTGCAAGGCACGTGAATAAACACACAAGTAGGCAGGCAGACTGACAGACCAAGACAGTGCTGAACAGAGACTAAATGTATTACCAAGGGCCAAACAAGGAATGTTCTGCAGTTAAGAAATGAATCCAGATCCCACAAGTTCATGTCTAGTGTTTTGAACACCATGTCACCTTCAAAAGGTGATCCTTCTTTACTAGGTAAAACCAAATATCCTTAGGCTACTTCTTGCTGCTTATTTTTGATGGAGAAGGTGAACCATAGAATCGTTAAGGTTGGAAAAGACCTCTAAGATCATTGAATCCACTCATGAACCCTGCACCACCATATTCACCACTAAACCATGACCCCAAGTGCCACATCCACATGCTTTTTGCACATTTCCAGTGTTTCCACCACTTCCCTGGGGAGCCTATTCCAATGCCTGACCACCCTTTCAGTGAAGAAATGGTTCCTAATATCCAAACTTCTCCTGGTTCAGTTTAAGGCCATTTCCTCTAACTTGCTGTCACACTTGTTACCTGAGAGAAGAGAAAAACTCTCACCTGGCTGCAGCCTTTCAGATAGTTGTAGAGAGTGATAAGTCCCCCCCTTCAGCCTCCTTTTCTCCAGGCTAAACAACTCCAGCTCCTCCTCATAAGAGTCAAACTCCAGCCCTCTTCACCAGCTTCCACTGCCCTTCTCTGGACTTTTCCAGGACCTCAACAACTTTCTGGCAGTGAGGGGCCCAAAACTGAACACGGGATTTGAGGTGCAGAGTGAGTGCTGAGTACAGAGGGATGTTCACTGCCCTAGTCCTGCTGTTCACACTGTTTGTAGTCCAGGCCAGGATGCTGTTGGCTGCCTTGGCCCCCTGGGCACACAGCTGGCTCAACATCCAGGCAGCTGCCAACCAGCATCTCCAGCTCCTTCTCCACCCAGCAGCTTTCCAGACACTCTTTGCCAAGCCTGTTGTTGTGACCCAAGTGCAGGACACAGCACCTCACCTTGGCCCATGGACCCAGACTGTCTCTGTTACTGAAGCTTCAGTAGAGTATTTTTTTAGCCACTCAAATGCTTATTTTATGCAGATGCACCAGAACTAGAGCTTAAACCCCAAAGAATTAATAGTTTGGAGAAGGTGTAGACATAAAAGTTCAAAACTATGTTTTTATGCAGTTCCTTTCTTTCCCAGGCTGAGACCCAAAAAAACTCCCTTAAAAAAAAAAAAAAAAAAAAAAAAAAAAAAGAAAAAAAAAAAAAAAAAAAAAAAAAAAAAAAAAAC
>VXAU01001352.1:884440-980557 GCA_013399695.1 Formicarius rufipectus | reverse complement strand
AAAAAAAAAAACCAAACAAACACCAAAACAAAACCAACCAACCAAAAAAAAACCAAAAAACAACAACCAAACAAAAAACAACCAAAAAAAAAAAAAAACCCGATTCCAATTGATATCATGTTCTTGGATTAATGGTTTTTGCTTTAGCTTCTTTTTCACAGAAGTTCCAGGAATAAGCAGCCTCATTACTGTTTATATGAACATTGTTATACAGGTGACTAGAGAAAGTGTTACCATTTGATTTGAAACTCACAGGGATAAAAATGGTCGACTGCTTATCACAAGATTTACTGCAGGATGGTTCATTGAAAATCAGCAAAAATCAAACAAAAGTTCAGTGATTAATTCTATCATATTTTTATTACCAGAAAATAGAACAAAAAAGTGAAAATATCCCCTTGAAATTAAAAAATCCCTTTTGGGCAGAGCCCCAGTTTGGTTTACACGCAGTCCCATTTTACACAGCGTTGGCTGCGAAAAGGGATTTTTCAACCGGTCTTTAGTGGAATTTCTGCTGGTTTTAGCACAGTCAAAGGAGCCTCGATTCAAATGAAAACCTGCTCTTTAATGTGCACATTACTCCAAGTAATAAAGATTTTATTATTTTTTAAGTTCTGTACACCCACTGTGCAATATCAAATGCGCATGCTGTAAACACAGTGGCCCGAGTTCAGACATGATGTAAGCATGTGTAACCCACCCGACTTCAAAGGCACCACTTGTGAAACAGAGCACTGCTTTAGCACGGCTGTGACTCGCAGGATCCGTGCTAAATTCCTGGCTCATGTCATTTTAAATAGAATTTCTCTGGACAGGATAGTGTTACACAGCACCAGAAAGGAAAGCAGAACTGGGCTCTGGGTAATCTGCGGGGTCGAGTATCAAAAGAATTGTTCCTGACCTCATGCAAGACACACTAAACATTTTAAACAGCCTGAAGAGAGCAGAGGAGGAGAAGGCTGGGATGGCATTTCAGAGCAAGAATTTGCCTTAAACAAGGAAAAGTTAATAGTTCATGTACACTGGTGGTGTACATAAGAAAAGCAATTATTATGGAGGAGAGGGGAAGGAGCAGGACAGCCCTGGGAGATGGGACCAGGAAAATGCCACAGAATCAGACCAGCCAGAACACTGGCACATGCACTGATACACAGAAAGCAGCAACAGGTAGTAGGGGGCATTGATCTTGTGCATTATTTTGCACAACTCCACTCACTTTCAAACTTTTCAGCTTGCACCTCTTGCACTGTTTGGGTGCATTCTTTTGGAAAATATACAGTGAAGTTGCAGCTTGTAGTATTACTTTCTCTTTTTCCTTTTTTTTTTTTTCTTTTCTGTAATGAAAGAAAAGCTCAGGCATTAGATGATTCACAACCACAAAGGCATTTCATCATGGATCATCAGCCTGCAGACTAGGAGCTTGAAATCAAGTGGAAAAGAAACTCAGCAGAGAAACCACAGGCAAGCAGTGCTGCTGAAAAGAAAGACATTCAAGAATGGAACCAAAAGAGATGGTCAAACAGAAGAGGCCCTTTCTGAAATAAATAAGTGGAGCTTCTGACTGTTTATGCAGATGAGCCTCTTTCCCAAGTGTTGCCTTTTTAGTAGCATTGGTCAATGAAGACTTCATCTGGCAAAGCTACTGCAGTGTTTGGTGAGAAGTTTTTCCGACCTATGGAACAAATGCACATAAACTTTTTCTTGTGAAAGTCGAACAAATTACTGCATCCTTTCAAAATCCCACCAAAATCACTGTTTTGCTCAGAAAAACTCCAGAGGCCTTTTATTTTGTAAATTTTCAAGTTGCAAAAGCAGTCAAATTTCATGAAACAAGAGAGGATTTATTTCTCTCAGCAACAAGGGAAATGCCATAAGTGTTCTTTTCTCACAACATGAGCATGTGGCTGACTTACTGTTCCTTTTCTGTTCAAAAAATATGGTGACAGGAATAATCTGTGCCCTGAGCAAGAATGTGAAAAGGCAAGATTTGCAGATATTTTGCAACTCAGTTTGAAAAAAAATCACCAAAAATGGCTCCCCAATTTAGGATCAGATATGTATGAATCTCAAAGTAATATGGAAAAGACCATCTAGCAAATATTCATACAAATATAAAAGCTTTTTTTGAAATGCTGAGTATAATCAGAACAGCCCTAAATGGTCACCCTGCACCGAAACATACTGAAAGACGGGACAACTCCCAAAAGTGGCAAATATCAATTCATTTTAAAATTACTTTTACTGGCCTCGAGAGGGTTACAGATGACACAGAATTTCAATTTTGCCCATAGCACAACTCTTCTTATTTGAACACTTTTGGTTGTCCCCATGCTTTGATGATATACTGAAGTTTGTACCTCTTGCTACTTTAATATTTCTACCCAGTCAAGGGCTGCACCAGCAAATGGTGTACTGGAGCAGCTCCAGAGGAGGGTGGCAAAGATGATCAAGGGAGGGAGCATCTCTCTTGACTAACAAAACCACACTGATTCTGGGGACTCAGAAAACAAATGAAGTCAGTTTTGACATGTTTCATGCTTTACAAGTGTACCTGAGAACACCTTACATTCGTTATTCATGAAAACATGGTCCTGATCAAATAACTCTGTGTGCGTAGTTCTCCAAAGAATAATGTGCTGATGAGTCTGTTTGTCTTTCACTACAATAAGTGGTAACATTTAAAATTTATTTTAAGAAACATCAGCCATTTTTGGGGGTCACTAAAGACTGTCCAATCCTCAGAAAAAGGGCTGTAGCTACAGGTACTACTACAGGTACTACTACAGGTAGCTACTCAGCCCCTAATAAAACAGCCAGGAAATAAATGTTTGATGCTTTTTGTATGGTCATTCTTACACAATGGTGGGTTTTCAGTGTTTGGCCTGTTACAAGCAATCTAAAGGGTCAAACCTCAATCTGCCACAGATCCACAATTCCAGACACTTCCAGGATCACAGAACGTGAAATACATCCATATCTTGAAAGAGGAGCACACAGAACTCTAAAACTATTCTGCATATGCAAATTCGGGATGACCACACAGAAAAAAAATCATGTGGTCACAAATAAGCTGATAATTAGGAGGCTGAAGCAAACCTAATTGTGTTTTAAAATCTGTATAATTTTTAGTCCAAACCTGTATAACAACATGAAGAAACAGACTGCTGCAATTGGAATCCTTAGCAGGAGAACACCCTTCTCTGTCTGAAATAGAACATAAGCAAGTACAGGGTCCTGCACCCGGGGAGGAATAACCCCAGGCACCGGCTGGAAAGCAGCTCTGCAGAGAAGCACCTGGGGGTCCTGGTGGGCAACAAGCTGTCCATGATCCAGCAGTGTGTCCTGGTGGCCAACAAGGCCAAGGGTATCCTGGGCTGCATTAGGGAGAGCACTGCCAGCAGGTCAGGGGAGTGATCCTGCCCCTCTGCTGAGCCCTGGGGAGCTTCACCTGGAGTGCTGTGTCCAGGTCTGGGCTCCTCAGCACAGGAGAGACGTGGAGCTCCTGGAGAGGGTCCAGTGGAGGGTGACAGAGATGGTCAAGGGACTGGGGCAACTCTTGTATGAGGAAAAGCTGAGGGAGCTGGGCCTGTTCAGCCTTGAGAGGAGGCAACTGAGAGGGGATCCTTATCAATATCCATGGGAATCTGAAGGGAAGGTGTCAGAGGATGGATCCAGGCTCCTCTCCGTGATGCCAAGCAACAGGACAAGAGACAAAGGGCAGAAACTGATGCACAGGAAATTCCACCAGAACATGAGGAAGAACTTCCTCCTTGTGTGGGTGACCAAGCACTGAACAGATTGACCCCAGGGGTTGTGGAGTCTCCCTCACTGGAGATACCCATGAACTGTCTGGATGCCACCGTGTGCTGCTCAACCCTGTGCCGCGTGCTCTGGGATGACCCTGCTGGAGCAGGGAGGTTGGACAGGTGACCCACTGTGGTTCCTTCCACCCTTACCCATTCTGTGACTCTCTAATTTGTATTAAAAACTCGGAATGCCTTTGAATGACAGATTTGTGCCTCTATGTAATCTAATATTCACCTATTTGCCGGTGTATTACCATTTTCATTGTACTCTTATGCCAAAACAAATGCTTGCCTGTGTATTTAAATGTCTTTTAAATATCATAATACAGAATCTGAAAAAAAAGCTATGAAAAGGAAGCCTGTAAAGAGTAAGACGTCATTCCAAATTTTGTTACAAATTCACAGTGTTGAATGATTTGCACGACGCTTTATTTTTCCTGCATCCATGCCTGAAATAAAGGTGTCAAAAGTGTTCCTACTGTTGAACAGAACATCACTATTTGTTCTTTTACTTCTAAGTAGCAAAAAATGAAAGAAAACCTAGTTTTGCCCTACTAGGTATAAGTCCCTAGGCTCTCTTTCTTGAAGGAACATATCAATGTGGGGTGAGAAATGTGATTTCAAAGATTGACTCTACAGAGATTTTAAATTATCTGCTGCTTTTATCTTGATGACCATGCTACAAAGGGAAAGCTAAAGGTAGAACTTAATTCACATCACTCAACCATATAGATCAGCTCCAAAGGGAGCAGTGCAGCAGAGCCTGTGGAGATGTGGTCACTGCCCCTCACCAGGGATTCAGTTTGGCCTCAGCCAGACTGGATGGGCAAAGGCAGGAGCAGGGAGGAGATGGGACAGGGAGGTCTCTCAGGCAGCTGTGTGTGAGGTGCCACCACTGCTCATGCAGAGGTGCACTGCAGTGGCTCCCTTGCAGCAGGGGTTTTGTAGCCCTGCAGCCTGGGACTGAAAACATGCACAAAGAGCAACCAAGCACACGCTGTCAGAGTAATCCTGAAGCCAACAGAGTGCACAACTAAAACACTGAAACTTCTCGGGATAAAAGTAATTCTTAATGAGATGGAACAATCAGGAAGACAAAGGGAAAAAAGAATGGTGTGCCTTGCCTCCCTCATTCTTGTCAGTTTTTGAAAGTTAGCCATTTCTTGAAGAGATCAAGTTATCAAGTTGTTCTAATAATTATACCTGAATAGATTTGTTTATTTTCCCAAATAGTCTGAACTATATTGTACAAAGTACTTCTTTCAGAAGACTTGCTGTGGATTGATCTTTTAAGTGCATTGTAAGAAAAATCCCAAAGTCTCCCATGTTCCAAAAGAAAAAGGGGGAGGAGAGAAGTGTGGATCATATTAACTTAATTCAGAGAAATGATGTAAAAGCTCCAGGGATTAAACAGATGCATGCAGGTTCTCTCATACAGCCCCAAAACAGATTTGTGCTAACAAGATTGAATTTCATACCTTGGGATGTTTCAGAGTCCTCTTTGCATGCCTCTATTCACATAAAGAGTCTTCTTGACTTCACTGGGACTAGCTGCATGAGCAACAATGGCTTGCATATGTAAAGGTGCCTCTTTAAGACATAGCAAAATAAACCCAACCCTAATACCCATTTAGCAAAAGACCTTAAGGAAATTAAGATCAAAAAGATTAGTACAGAAACTTAACAGCAATAGGAATGAACCATGAAGCAGTTTGTGAGTAGGAATGTTGAAGACAAAATGATGGCTCATTGTTTGAAAAACACCACATCAACATGGAAATCAGGACTTATGCAAAAGGAGGGCTAGCTGCTGTTGGATAAGAATTATTTCCATCCTCCATGCAGGAGACTTTGGAAATTAACATGTGTCTGTCAAAGAATTCCAATCCTTCAGTGTGAATGCAACAAATGGAATAACCTATTCTGGAATTAATAACATGTCTCCAAATCATTGAAATATTAGCATTAATAAATAATATTTTAAGGAAAACACATTGTATCTAAGTCCCACAGCAAGTTTGAGTTATACAGCATCATTTCTGTCGGGTTCAGCTGTTTTGTGAAGTGTTGGATAACAAAGACAAAAAAAAGATATCCGGGTGAGGTAAAGGGCATAGCCTTTAAATGCTGTTACACAGCCTAGGAGAGTGAGTTTACACTGTAGTTATACCTTGCAGAGGCTGTACATGCACTTTGCATTTAAATGTGGCAAAGGCTGAAGTGAAATCAGCTACAAGAACTTGAACATTTGTTATTTCCTCTGCAGTTTACATGATTTCTTTCACCTCGTGGCATACACATTCTTAGAGAATCAAAGTACTCCAGAGAATGAGTTGCCATCAACATCTTTGCAGTCTTGCTGAAGCAAAGACACAGAACATGAGAGGAGTTAAGAAGAAGCATAGCTACAATTTATTGAGGCATTAGCATGAAATGCACATTTCTCCAGAATTAGTTAGGCATGCTTAGGAATGATGGAATGTTATCTTGTCTGAAGCTGGCACAGATGATCTCAGTTATTATGGAGGCCAGATGGTCTCATTACTTTTCATCAGCTGTGTGGTAAGCCAGAACTTCCTCAAGGCTTCAAATGCTTTCTCTGTGACTGACCCAATCCACGTCAACAAGATCATGGGATGTTTGTTTTCAGGTTTTAGCTCTTGCTTCCCTGGTCACAGCAAGATACTCATGGATTCTGCTGATCTGATCAGAAATTCCCATTTTGAAGGCAGCTGGAGGTATTCCAAGGAAATCTGCTTTCTGTAAGGAACACTTTCAGATATTGTGATCTAGCAGCCATAATTATGACAAAACTGTCAGATTCAGTGCAAGTAAAGCATTCACAGTTATTTCAGGACTGGCTACACTCAGGTTCACAAGTCACAGCAACAAACACCTGCACTGAAATTCAGCCTGTAAACACAATGCCAAGGTTTTCAGGTAAAGGCTGCCCACATGGTTGGCACCCATACAATGGCACCCCAGGGACCAGCTTTGGAGCATCAGTCCCAGTACTCTCCTTGGGGACAAGAGAGGTAATTTCACTGTAATTTTTGTTCAGCTTTCTGTTGCATGAGATCTGTTTCAAGATGAAGACCAGAGAGAAAATGAGTTGTTTTTAAAGTGATCCTGGTAGATTTTCTTCTAAATACCATGACCATTGTTAAACAGATGATGAGTCATACCTGCTATGGATCACTTGTTTCCTATCCACTCCTGAAAACTCTTTCAGCTACAGCAGATTTTACAAGATGTAGAAGATGTAAAGCAAGATGTAAAATCTTGTAAAATCTTTTTTTGCATATTTCCATACAGAACAGCATACTCCTTTGTTTGTATTGTAACAGACATACTTTCAAGCCAGAAACAGTTTTAACTTTCTTATGCCACTACAGAAGTGTAGTCAGTCGGTAAGAATTATTTCAATGTGACAAATAAAACTGACCAGAGTATTCCAGTTGGATCATTTTTCATATGAAACAGGAAGGCCTGTACAAAAATATGCACTAAAATAATTAGTTTATAAATTAATAGTGATTGTCATATGTACCTTGATATCATATCAATTGAAGCTGTTAGAGAAAAAAAGCAGCAACTTTCTTATAGAGCCATAAAAGCACTGCTGTTACTTCCAAAACTCCTGCCCAGTCACTCTGAATTGAATTTATTTATACTTAAAGGACTCTACGAGAGAGAAGACCTGAGTCAAAGTAAGAATTTCACAGTTACCAAAGAAAATTATTCACTCTGTTCATTCTGTGGATTTCTTTGACTACTCTCCCAGAGGCATATGCTTAATTCAGGTTGTGAAGAATGGCAGACGTTCTCAAATTAGAACATCAGAGTTTAGATGTTTCTGCTTATTTTCTCAAGCCGAAAGAACTGCCTTCCCTTCATAGATGGGGATCTTTATGTTATTAACTAAGCGTCATTCGTGCCTAAAGAGCTGCCTCTTTGGCACTGAATTTTCATATCCTGTTTGGTTTTGTGTTGGGGCTTTTTGGTGGTTTTTTTTGTTGTTTACTTTTTCCTGGTTTTTCTGTTTGTTTGTTGTTTGTTTTTTTTTTTTTGGTTGGTTGGGTTTTGGTTTTGGTTTTTTTTTTGTTTTTTGTTTGTTTGTTTTTTTAAAGTACTACAAGATATTTGCAGGAAAGACAGTAAATGGGAGTGCCGTGTAATGATAATGTGGATACTTGCTACAAGCACACACACCCTGTAAAATGTACTCTAAATGCTACTTCGCATCCACATACCTACACATACCTCGGTAACAGCAATGCAGACAAACATTACTGCTAGCAAAAATCACCCGTTGTACTATAAATAGCTGTTTCTCAGATGTAAAATTGTTAATCCTCCCAGATGGATTATGGAGGAGAGAGTAGGAGAGGGGAAAAAAGAAACCATGGGGAAAGTCCTTCTTAAGAAAGCAGCTCCACAAAATCATAAACAGGGAAGATAAAAAGTGTTTGATTCAGTACAGAGTCAACTTTTCCAATTTAAAAAAAAAATAAAAAGAAAAGAAAAAAAAATAACATCCTGGCAAGAAACAAATCCCTAGTGCTTCAGTTTCTCCCCGGATAATAACCATCAGATCCTGAGCTACTTCTTCTGAGCACAATTTCCTCATTGTTAGCAGCTGTCCATTGGTCAGCATTGCACAACTGGCCAGGTGCATTAGGAAGGAAATAAAGGAGGAGAGGGGGTTGTCTTCCTCTAAACCATCAGATGGACTAACAGGATCCCTCAATACAGCAGTAACTGGCCCACTTCCTAGGCTGCATCTGAGCTTTACTGAATGTAAATCAATAGCGGAAGCAAAAGGACACCCACAGTCCTGCACAGTCAGAAATCTTCAGGTATTTGCTGGGGTTGTTTTTCTGCCCTGACTTCCCCAGAAGTTGGGAACTGCAAGATGCTGTGTTCCTCTTTTTTGATCCTAAAACTCCTGAGGATTCCCAGCAAAGCCTCAGGGCACCAGACCAGTCCTTGGCCAGTTGCTTTCAGGGAAGGCAACAGGCAGACTCACTTTCAGCCGTGTCAACATAGATTATATGCTGTGGCTGCTGGTATTAAAATGGGCAAATAGAAGTTATTCTGAAAGCTCTCTGAATTGACTTCTGTCAATTTATATTTTCAACTTTTCTGTGCACTACTTAAAAGAATTCTTGACTGTTTCTTTCCAGCAGTTTTCCTACATCAGTTCAAAAGACACAACTATTTTTGCACTGCTCTCATTGTGTACTATCAAGTGGATGATCCCACCACAACCTTGCACAGGATGCAAAGCCAGTGGATGCAAGTTCAGGCACACCTGTAGTAATGAGAACTACTGAAATACTTCAACTTAAAAAGACATTTTATCAATAGTATATTGCTCTTGATATCCTGTGCAAAAAAGCACAAGGCAAAAGCACCACTAGCACCCAAGAAAAGAATAATAACAAGGATCGATATATTAATGGTGTATGAAAACATGAACATATCTAAGTCTGAAGGCTTCTCTGTAATGACTGAAATCCTAAAAAGGGCTTTTTTTTATTATTTGAAACTAGCTGATTCTTAACATTGTAATTCTATTGAAATGGGAAAGCTATTAAAAAAAAAGATTAAAAAAAAAAAAAGACTGAAACAGAAAACTTTCAAGGAAAAGTCTGAAAAAAACAAATTATACTTCCAAAGGTTTAGGGTCTAACACATAAACCTTAAAACTGATGAAACAAGAGCATCAAAGCCCTCCCTCAACCTGCTTTGATAGAGGATAATGCATCCTGCAGGATCACTTTTATATTATTTCTGATTGTTTCCCTATATTCTTGTATGCATATTTAAACTATACTCTTCACTGCCTGAACTGAATATTTCAGGTTGCTCCCATTTTCAGAAATCCCAAATAATGTTGCACTTCTGATGGGAACCAATAAAGAACTGTTAACAAGGAGTTTGTCCTTTAAAGAAGTAACAAAATATCTGACAGGTATTCCCTTGAGGAATACTAAAACTGAGTAGTTTGCTTTCGTGCTACTGACTCAAACGCAGCCAGATTTGTCACCAAGTACAAGAGAATCACAAGAAATAGTTCAACTCACAGTCTTTACCATTATTTAAATGTTTGATGGAGGTTTTCCCATTTGAATACCAAAAAGAACACTTCAATTAAACCTCAATTCATGTTTTTATTGCCTAATTGGCTCTTCTGGATAAAGCACAAATACCACACCACTTGTGTTGGGGGGGGGCTAACAACTCTAAATTTACAACAATTTCTGAAGTCCAATAATAAAGATTATTCAACCTAATGTTAAATCTTTGGCTCCAAAAATCTTGCACCTCAAGGCATAAAGAATCTGATGGTCACTTTACATTGCCTCTACTACACACTGTACAATCACCACAGGTGATTTCACCTAGTTGCAATTACATTAGGTCTTTCAAGTCTTTCCTTTTAGATCATTCAATGAGTAGAAAGGTTGGGCTGAGATAAACCTATTTCTCCAAGTGGCCAAGGTGACTGTATCCCTCTTTCCGGGACTGAATGGTGACTAAACACCACCCTTAAGCTCCAGATTTCTATAGATCTCTTCCAGCTGGCTCCTTTCCCCTCCAGCAGGACGCTGCCACCCAGCTGCTCTGGATCTTGATATCAGTGCCTCTTTTCCTGATTATCTCAAGTTCCACTCACTCTGGGCTCTCAGATGGCTCTTGAAAGACAGGGTAAGCCAGACTACCCACAAAGGAACATGCATTCATCATTAACATGTTGCTTACTTGAAACAATGACTTCCAAAGGGTCAATGGCTCCAGGGGACATCAGTGACCAGTGCTGTCCCTCAGGGGTCCATAGTGGGACCAGTGTTATTTAATATCTTTATTAATGACACAAAGGAATCAAGCACACCCTTATCAATGTGCAGATGACACCAAGCTGAGGGCTGCAGTTGCCACACCTCAAGGACAAGATGCCATCCAGTCCTGGACAAGCTTGAGAGGTGGGTCCCTGGGAATCTTGTGAGGTTTAATAAGGCCAAGTTCAAGGTGCTGGACCTGGGTAGGGGAAATCCCTGTTATCAATACAGGCTGGGGGATGAACAGATTGAGAGCGGCCCTGCAGAGAAGGACTTGGGGTGCTGGTGGAAGAGGGGCTGGACATGAGCCAGCAGTGTGCGATTGCAACCTGAAAGTCAAACATGTTCCAACACTGCATCACAAGCAGCGTGGCCCAGCAGGGCAAGGGAGGTGATTCTGCTCCTCTGCTCTGCTGAGACCCACCTGCAGTGCTGAGTCCAGTTCTGGGGTCTCCAACACAGGAGAGACAACAACCTATTGGAGAAAGTGCAGAGGAGGGAAGAAGATGATCAGAGGGATGGAGCTCCTCTCCTATGAGGAAAGGCTGACAATTGTATTCGTTCAGGCTGGAGAAGAGAAGGGTTCTGGGGTGACCTAATTGCAGCCTTCCAGCACCTGAAGGGAGCCTACATGAAAGATAGAGAGGGACTTTCTCCAAGAGCAAGGGGGAACGGATTCAAACTGAAATAGGTGTAGATTAGATATCAGGAAGAAATTCTTTACTGTGAGAGTGGTGAGTCACTGGAACAGGTTACCCAGAGAAGCTGCGGATGACCCATTCCTCAGAGGTGTTCAACACCAGGCTGGATGGAGCTCTGAGCAAGCTGGTCTAGTGGAACGTGTCCCTGTCCACAGCATGGTGGGGATAACTAGATGATTTTAAGGGTCCCTTCCAATGCCGGCCATTCTATGATATAATGCTATGACATGAAAAGAAACACCTGGACTTACCCCTGCTCTTATTCAAGAATCTATTGTTTCTCTGGATGGGCTCCTCAGAGAAAACATTAAAGAAAGACTGGCCAGACTGTACCAATTTTTCATAAAAGGCATCATCCCAGAACAAATATTTTAATGCAAAATACAATAAAATTAATCCCCAGTACAAGCCTGATATGCAGCTATTTGAAACAGTCCAGGAAAGGAATGCTATGATGTTTAAGGCACTGGGGTATCTCTCATATGAGAAGAAGCTGAGAGTGCTGCAACTGTTTGGTCTGGAGAGAAGTGAACCTCAGGGAGAATTTTATCACTACATATAAATACCCAAAGGGAGAGTGTAAAGAGGAAGACAGGCTCTTTCCAGTGGTGCCCAGTGAGAGAAAAGAGGCAACAGGTACAAATAGGAGGTGTTGTCTGAACATCAGGAAACACTTTTTTACTGTGATAGGACCTGAGTGTTCAAATAGGCAGCAGAATCTGCCACCCTGGGGGGACATACTCAAATCCAGCTGGACATTATGCTGGGAAACTGGCTCTAGGTGACCCTTCTTGAGAACAGGAATTGGGCCAAAGGACCTCAAAAGGTCTCTCTCTTCACATCTCAACCCTTCTGTCATTCTGTAAAGAAAAAAAATCAAGACAATGCTCTCAAATGGAAGTTACAACACAAAGTGAAATAATTGCAACTCAAAGAACCAAATGAAGTTCTTTCTTCTGATACAGATGCAACCTTTCTTATGGTAAATGTAGTCCATTTTTCTTGCCGCTAGTGTCATACACAGTCCCTTTTTCATGCTGCCTTGGGAAAGGAAGCCTAATTGCATAAGAAAATGAGTGCATGAATTAAATATTTGACCATTCTTATTTCCCTATTAGATCATCAGCTAAAATCTTGTTTATATCCAAAATATTTTTAGATCCCTGTCTTAGTGACTGTTCTGTTATCAGCAATGTATGGCTTTAATAGTAACACATTACAATAATAAATTAATGCATGTTCCATCCTGCATAGGAACCAGTTGCATAACTTTATTAAGAGGTTCTAATTTTCCCCACAATTCAAATCAAATGCAAATCTCCATCCTGTGCTACCTACAATGGTTCTAATGAAAACAAGCTGTGACATCACAATGTTGCACTACTCTCCATTGAAGAGGAATACAAATGCAAGCAAGGCCAAAGATGTACAAGAGAAAGAAAACACTGGCCAGTTATTGCCTTGGTCATGAACATATGCAAGAACTAATAATAAGTGGAGGATTCCCAAAATATCCTTTTAAAGTCTGAACAGAATCAAAACCATTTAAACTGCACCAGTGGAATCTTTAAAACAGGATGTTATACTTAAGGTATCATGTAATGTGTTTGTCTTTCATGGAGCAATTAATCACTGGATGGAGGAGTTAAGACCCAATCAAAACGGAAAGGTGTTTATTGCTGCAGCTGGTCATTAAATTATTTCTATAAAGCTTAAACACTGGATTTTGTTGTTTTTATTACAGATCCGCTCCTATAAAAAATACATTTAAACTTCCTTTTTTAGATTTTGTGGTTTAGTTTCTTGTGCTTCTGTTAACCAAACAAAACCCAACCCAAAGAAAGGGTATGCTATTCTGTTATCAGTGGAATTATCACTGACAATAGGAACCAGAACAATAGGAAAACATCTCATTTTGAATTAGAATACATGAACCTTTTATCTATGGGGAAAACCCCACAAATTACGGCAGTAACACGAAATAATCGTGATGTGAGGTTATCTTTCCTTGGGAGTTATTTTCATTCAAGACCAGTAGTTGATTAAAAAAAATATTATTTCTTGATAGAAACTTCAGAAAATTCTCCAGTACCATCTGAAGCACTCTCAAGATACCTGTGCATGCAGTCCTCTTAACAAAGCATTTGTCACTGTGGCTGGTAGTAAAGGAATGAAAGAAACTTCTCTGTTCTATTTACTCCTTCAAATGACAGTGCTAAAAGAATCATCTTTGAGGAAATATCCAAGGGACAGCCCTCCTCGTTACTGCATATCACAGGATTTGTTCTCTTGGTTGCTTCAATGAGGCACTTAGAGCAGGAGCAGGTGCTGCGTAGAATTACCTGTTTGCACCAAGAGGATAAGAGGATCTTCATTATTTTGATCTGAAGCAAAGCCTATGGACTTCCCCAAGGTGAAAACTGAATCTCAAAATTCATCACCCTTGCACTGATCACCGTCATGAATGCCACATAACTGCCACGTGGGAAATAAAGCCATGGAAGGAGTTTGGGTGACACCTTAGGGAAGCCTAAGAATGTAACTAGAATGTTTTCTGAAGGAGGTGAATGGGCTACAAAGGGCATCCTGAACTAATATAAAACACCAGTTACATACCAATTTTGAAAAATCTTACTTCTTCAAACAGCAGAGCCAACACTTTCTCGCAATTGGGCACTAACAAAATCTTTGGTGGAGCAAGTCAAAATCATTGAGGCAACAGCTGTCACCCTTTCTCCTGGTACTGGGCAAAGAGCAGAACTCCCATGGCACACACACATAGAGACGTTTGCAGGAAGAAATGTTACAGTTTAAATATATCTGGCTGCAAACAAATCAATAGCAGAACATGCACTCGTTCTCCAAGAAGCAGCAGCAACTACTGTCAAGATTTACACAAGACCCTTTTAATGTCCTACATGCTTCCACTTAGCACATCAATCAAGAGGAATGAATTCCTGATAAATTCATTTGCAATTCTTCAGTGCTTTTCCTACAGTATTAAATCCTTAATTTCTTTCCTTGGAATCTGAATGTAATTTGTTCACAGCTGTAGCTAGAATGTGGAGAAATTATCTTTGAGTATTAACCCATATAAATAGCTTTTTTACTTTGATTTGTAAACAGTTTTTAAGGGCAGGAAACACACACGTAAATCAGAATTATAAACCAGTATAGCTCCTGATTTCGAATTTTGAGGAAAACACATTTCTTCTCAGGCCATCAGATTTCAGGGTGGAAATGGATAGTAAGCTAACAGCAGGAAAAGAGAAGTCAGCAAAACGTCTTCTATGTTGCAAAAAGCATAACTTTAACCTTTTGGAAACATTTTTTGGAATATGAGGAGAAAGTTATATATTGGACATCATATTGCTTATGGGAAAAATAGAGTGGATTAAGCCACACCTGGTTGAAGACGAAAAAATTGCATTTGAAATGTCTGCAGAGCTCATTAGTACCTTGATACCAAATGATTCAAAGCTGTCTTTGGCTTCAGCTCAAGCTGCTGTCCTAAGCATGGTGACACAGTAACAATTCAAAAAGCTCCACAGATGCATACTAGGAAATGATAGTCCTTCATTAATTACCAAAGTAAAAACTTGCTAAATAGAAGCCTATTTTAGAAAATAAAAAAGAAACAGGCTGTTAAAACCAGATGGGAAATAGACTATAGCTGCAATTCATTACCTTTACATTTGCAACCAAGAGTGCGTATTGCCAGCACAGTTCGTTCATTTGTAGGAGGAATTCTCCCCTTATATCTCTGCATTCAGCTCTACTGAAAGTTCTTTGCAATGCCTCGAGCACTGAGATGATTTTGAGTCAATCAGGCATAACCTGGGTGAAGCCTTTGGTCAGCTTTATAGCAAGATAGCCATGGATTGATAATTGATGCCCATGTAGAATACATAGAAATCTCCACAGCTGCTTGAACTTCTATTCGTTGGGAGAAGCAATTCCATCAGCTCTACAATACTCATCAGTAGTACTGATTTCTTCCTCATCTTGTAATTGCTTGTAAGAATCATATGCAAAGTTTAAGCTCTTTTAGCCCACAGTGCAACTCTGAGCAAGGGGCAGAGGGTGTGAGGAGGTGAGGGGTGGGTGGGGCATGGGGGTGATTGATGGTCCACTAGAAAAACAAACCAAAACCAGAAAACACTTGACTGCCACAGACCTGAAAACTGAAAATTTTACCACCCAGGACTTTCCTTTATACCACAAAAACCCATGACAAAGGACAGCTCCTTGGCCTCTTGACATAGCTTTGGTAACAAGACAGGCCAGAGGAATTGTATCCTAAGTATGTGTCTTAAATTGAATTATTATTGAATTACTTTCTGATAACCTCTTAATTGCATTCTCAACCTCAAAAACCCAACAGACTATTTTAAAAACACTTTTTCTAATTTGTTTACTCACACTGTGTCTCTACCAGATATTAAAAAATTAACTTAGAGTTGACTAAATTATTTTTGCAAATTATCTCTAGGACTGTATGTTGAGACAGAATTGCTGTTAAGTTCCCCTTGTGCCTTTCATTTCCTTTAAATGTAAATTATTCCTATGTTTGCACTGACTTATTCCTATTTTTGGGAAGAAGAACAGACCTTGAATGTTCTTAAAACTACTGTGTGCCAAGGACAAGCTACACAATATACTGATGAGAAGAATATTATCAAGTCTCTAAGACTACGATCTGCTATATCCCCAAAGTCTTCAATATACAATTTTAGCCCATTTAGCTGCCCAGAATCATACCCTTCCTCCCTGAAAGGCTTTTTTACAGTCAGAAAATGCTGCAATTAACCTTGATTATTCAACTGTCTCATACCCAAAGATATTAATCCAGCAACAGCTGCTAAAGCTGGAAGAATATGCGGGCTAATTGTCCCAAAGAATCTGTTTGTGACACTGAAGAGGGTTTTGACTTGTTCTTGATGTATCAATGTTCTTTAAAACATTGTCATTCATATATTGCTGTTGGCTTTTGCTGTTTGAATATGTGTTCCAATTTTGGGGTGGCAGAGCCTAATAAGGAAAACATTTCCATTTTTCTCAACATAGGCCCTAAACCCCATAACTCCATCTACACATTTCTTTTTTTCTCAAAAAGAGAGCTTCATGGGAAAATGCAAACTTAGATGTTTCTTCAGTCCAATTGCACAATTTTTCTGCTTTCCCTATTAAAAACATTACTTAAACAATACTAAGACATTTCATCCAGATTCACTCCTGGGAAGTCACGTATTTAACAAAGATAGCAAGGTGGCCAAGCTAAGGTCTTGCATAATTCTAGGCGGACTTAATTAACCAATTTCTGCCAAAAAAAACTCCGAATGCCTTCTTCTCCACCTCATTGTGGTTTATCCTTGTAGACTCATTTTGTTCTCATGGATTTAGACAGACCTACCATATCGACCCAAATATAGGACCACCCTCGTTTTTGAAAGGCTACATAAAAAAAAATCAGCAAAATAAAATAAATTAAAAAATCCCTTCTGGCTCTTCTCAGACCAATTTCTCCAGCCTCACCCTCCCAAATCCTTGCTCCTCACAGTCAGCTTGCCAGGCATGCTGCTGGCTGTCTACCCAGCTCTTAATTCAGTGGCTGTTTAAGTGTGGGGCCTGGTCCAGATGTGCATGTCCACAGCTGGATCTGGACTTCAGCAGAGCAAACAGGTGAGAGGGGGGACAGATGATCCACAGTAGACTACCAGCATCTACCTTTCTTCTTACCCCTGAATGAAGTGGGTCAGGACTGCCTGCACCACCTGCTGCCTGTGTCTGGCTGGGAGGTTCACTTTGGAGGAGTTTTAAAGGATACCAGACAGTCTTATCATGTCATATCAATACAGGAGGAAGTTATTGTGGGGCTTTTAACCTTTAGGTTTGCCTTTCAAGCAAGCTTCATAGAAATGTAATGGAGTGGCAATAAAAGTAGTACACTGACATTTTGAAAAGCTGCATGGGAAAAGCTTTTCCTTCTTTTATTCCCACCACCAGAAATACATCTAAACAAATATGGGTTTATAATACTCCATGAGTCCATCCCTTACAAATTTAAAGTTTTTATCTTTTAGTCAAGCCTACAGTAATTCTTTCATTAATTACTGATGTGCCTGCATTTCCCTTCAGAGGTATGACTGTTGCTTACATTTTCCTAAATGCCAAGGTCATACGCCAACTGAGGGAATATGGGAACAATTCTGCCCTTACTGCCAACTGTAATGGCTACCAAGATGAACAGACCTACAATAGTAAGAAGCTTGCACAATTAAATCCTCCAATTTTGGAAATAGCAAAGTCAGTTTGTGGACAGCCACAGATTTACCTAAATATATAAAAACCTCGTTGTAGGGCAATATTTACCTCCTTCTCACAGGTGCCAACCCAACTGTGACGATAACCTCGAGAGGTTGGACATCAACCTCCCCATTCTCAGAATTCACTGACTGTCAGGTATTCTGCTTATTGTTTAGGGTAACTGGCAGAAAGTAGTAAAGCAGACACTAATTATTTTCCCAAGTAAACCGATTTATCATTTCTTGCAACCAAGATTTGCTGGGAAATACACAATCAGAAGTGAGATAACTTCACCTGTGGAATATAAAAACCAGCTGAATGATGTCTGTGATTCAGAGGAAGCAATTAATTTTTTAGATAATGGTATTGCATACAAAGGGGAAACTGCTTTTCACAAAAAAGGGACAGACTGCTTGTTCATGACCTTCCATAAAGATTCTGATCATGCCAAAGCCATTTCCCTTTACACACAGGTGGGCTGATGCCTGGCAAGCAGCAGGGGGTGGGACATTTTAGTCGTGGTGCATGAACAATGTCAGTGATTTCTCAGATAGTATCTCAGAAATTTAATGACTACAGTGTGGGCCGGAAATGAGCCATAATGAACAGCACTGAATCATTTCATCTCTAAAATGCAGCAAGAACAAAGTCTAATAATTACCCACAGCAGCTTAAATTGAGAAAACCACAAACGGATTTGCCATTTGGAAGTCGGGGGAAAGGCCAGGAGAAGGTGCAGCCAAAGGCTGAAAGAGTTAATTTGGGTCTCCAAATGTCAGACTCCTGCTCTCCAAGCACTGGCTCAGGGGTTTCTGATTCAAGTAGATGGCAGAAAAGCCAGCATGCTTTTATCAGACTTTAGTGTTTATAGAAGCAATACGAAACAGGATTTCGTTAAATGTGTATATTACGCCAGATCAAACTATAAATTGAAACATCTGTGTCCAAGTTAATCTCAGATACAGCAAGGAGATTATTTGAATTGTGTGTTTCCTTTTGTGACCTTTTTAGATGTGGCTTTGTTTGAAAGGGGGAAGGGGTAATTTTCTGAAGTTTTTATTCCTAAGCAACAATGCCAATAGTCCAATATAATAGCAGTATCTTTTAAAATCACCCAGCTGAATAGCAAAAATCCTTTAGTAATTTCCCAGTATTGTTATACAGGGAGCCCTAAAAAATAAACTATAGTAATATAAATAGAGGTATGTAGTTTCAGGCATGCTACAAGCCATTCATTACATAAGTATTCAATTAAAACCACTTTTACGAGCAATAATCACATTCTGAAAAGGCAAACGTACAGTTTGCGGATATAGCCATAATGCCTGCAAAATTAACTTTAAAAAAATAACACAGGTAAACAAAGTTCAGTCTCTATGCTACTTAAATAAAAGATTTTAAAACTGTTTTGCTCCTGCCTCAAGGACACAAGGGACAGGAAGAAAAATTAAGGATTATTCTTTTATTATTTAAAAAAATATGGCAATTATTTGCCTTTATGCATTCATATTATAGTAAAACAATCTTAGTTCAACTGAAACTGTGATTACAATAAACACATTTCAATTGGGGAAGTACAGAACAGCTGTAGTTTCCCACAGCATAAATCTGGCTAACTGGCAGCAGTATAGCAGTGCAAAGTAGTGACACAAACTTTTAGCTTTGTAGTCACTCCACTTTTACTCTTGAGCTGCAAGTAACAGGATAAAATCTTGTAGCACCCACCTCTCATCTAGAAGAACATAGAAGCCACTTTTATTACACTGACAAAATATTTACAAAATAGCCAACCAAATTTGCAGGGAATACCTCTTCCTTCATTCTCCCCTTTGTTTGGAGTGCTACTTCATTCTCAGTTCTTAACCCACCACCTCCCATGCAAACTGATTACCTACCATAATTTGTCAGAAATAGAAGAAAGTCAGGGCTGAAAAGAGTTTCTGTAAAATAAAGAAGCTGAACAGTATTTTATGAGATGAACTGGGAGGGCTGATATTTCAGAAAATAACTTCTCTGAACCACAGTATGAACATATTTTGCCATATATACGTACGGTATAAAATATAAAGGAAAAGCGAGCCTTAAGTCTGCTTAAGAAGACCATGAAAGGCCATCTCCTCACCTGTTAAAAGGCATTTTTCTAGTTTTAACATCATACACTGCACAAGCTGTGGTATCACACTTGCCAGCAAAGCTACACTTGGTATTGCTGTGCCATCAAATAACGCTACTCGAGGCCACTGACTGTTGGCACTGCAAACCTTAGTGAAGGCTGCAATAAAATGTTGACTAGGTCTTATTTCATCCCTAAATTTGTTTCATAAATTCTTCACTCTTCAGAGGCCAACACACATGGAAACATAGCTTAAGGCACAAAAAAAAGGCATAACAGATCAACTGGATCTTTAACGCTGACTTGAACAAAGAGGGACAATAATATCCCATTGCCTTCCACTGTTCTGCTGTTGACAGGTGTAGGAGGGTGATAAACAGACCATCAGGACTATTTGAAGGAATGATTTGCTTCTGAGGGAATGGAACATTAGAATCTATAATCTCTGATAGAAAACTTTTTATATTCTCAAATTTGGGGGGGTGTTGTTTTTTAATATTCAAATGCTTGAAAAATTTACTTGGAAAGAGTGCAGGAGAGCTTATATGCTTCTGGTTAAACTTTTTCATACTGATGAGGTTTGTCATTAGAAAAAAAAATTAGCAAGAGCATAATTTTCACTGACAAAAATGGTTTCAGTCAAAATGTAAAAGCATCTAATCTGAATTAGATCCAACTTTACCCTTCCAAAATGGCAACCTGAAATCTCTTGGTTTCAGTTCCCCTACCTTACAGCCAGTTCCAAAGTCAATGATTGCTTTAGCATTAATTATATCAAATGCAGCTCCATATCCCTAAATGTGTGCAAATATTACATTTTTTAGGAAAGGTTTTACTGTTACTTAGCTTCACCCTCCCATTTTGTGTTGAAAACAGTATCACCCATTCAGAACCCCAAACAAGCACTGAACTAAAAAGACAGTGGTAATAAGTGAAAGAGCAATGAAAATTCAGGGCAACAAATAGCTCCATGATTCACTCCTTATTTGCAAAGAGACCTCTTACACTGTAATTAACTGTTGTGAAGTCTAACATATCTATGGGGTATCCTCTTGGGCAATGCTTGGATACCTCTCAGAAGTGCCTGTACACCAATGCACAGAGTATGGGAAGCAAACAGGAAGGTTCAGACATCTCTGTGGAGTCCCAGGGCTTTGATCTCACCATTGTGACTGTGGAGACAGTGGGACAGCTCACATGACTGTAATGTTGTCATGTATGGTCACAAGTTTCTGGAAAAGACAGGATGGAAATATGTGATGGTGGAGCTGCCCTTTATGTAAGGGAACACGTGGAAATCATGGAGCTCCACCTTGGGAAGGATGGTGAGCAAGTCAAGAGTTACAGATTAGGAGAGAAGAGCAGACTAGCAAGGGTGACACTGTGGAGGTCTTTTCTACAGGCCACCTGATCAGGAGGGGGAAGTCGATGAGACATTTAAGAGACAACTGAAAGCAGCCTCACAGCCTCAGGCACTAGTTCTTAACTTCAACCACCCTGATATCTGCTGGAGAAGCAACACAGTAAAGCACAAACAATGCAGGAGATCCGTGGAAAGCACTGATGATAACTTTCTGAGGCAGGTGGTGGAGGAACCAACAAGGAATGATGTGCTGCCCTGCTCAACCTTACACTAAAAAATAAGGAAGTCCTCCTTGGAGATGTGAAGGATGGGGGAAGCCTTGGTTGCAGTGACCACAAGGTTATGGAGTTCAGCATCCTATGAGAAGGAAGCTGGGAAATGAGAACAATCACAAGCCCAGACTTCAGGAGAACTAACTTTGGCTTCTTTGGGGACACTCTTTGGAAGAAACCCATGGGAGTGTGCCCAAGAGGGGTCCAAGAGAACTAGTAAATATTAAAGTACCACTTCCTCCAGACTCAAGACTGGTGCACCTACCTTGGCAAGAAATTGAGCAAAAGGGGCAGCAATCTGCATGGATCATAGAATCTGGTGAGTCAAAAGAGACCTTCAAGGCTTGTCAAGTCCAGCTCCTGGCTCTGCACAGGACAACCCCAAGAACCACACCATGTGCCTGAGACTGTCATCCAAACACTTCCTGAACTCTACCAGACTTGGTCCTGTGACCACATCTCTGGAGAACCTGTTGCAGTGCCCAACCATGCTCTGGTTGAAGAACATTTTCCTAATACCAAGCCTCAGTCTCCCCCAACACACTTCATGCCATTCCCCCAGGTTCTATAGCTGGTCACCAGAGAGAAGAGATCAGTGCTGACCCCTCTGCTTGCCCTTATGAGAAAGCTGAAAACCACCAAGAGGCCTCCCCTTCGTCTCCTCTTCTTTGGGTTAAACACACCAAACTATGGTCTTCAAGGAACCCATGTCAAATCACGGACACAACCAGGAGAGGCACATGAGATGTAAGCAGTGGCAGTCTGCCTGAGATGAACATGGGGATGTAGTCAGAGAACGAAGAAATGCAAGGAGGAGGGCTAAGGCCAATATGGAATTAAATCTGGCTAAGCAAGGCCAAAATAACAAGGAGGGCTTCTTCAAATACATCAGTAACGAAAGGAATACTGGGGGAAATGTGGAAACTACTGGGTGGAACCTGGACCCTTGCAAGAGAGGTCGCAGAGAAAGCAGAGTTACTGAACACCACCTTTGCATCAGGCTCCACTGCCAAAGTCAGCCCACGGGGACCTCCAACCCAGGAGACAAGGAAAGAGGTTTGGAGGAAGGAAGATTTTCTTGGCGGAGAAGGACTGGGTTAGAATCAAACCTGTCATCTACAAGTCCATGGGCCCTGGTGGGATGCACCCACAACAGCTGAGGGAACTAGTGGACTTCATTGCTAGGCCACTCCCAATCTTCTTGAAAGGTCATGGCAGTCAGGAGAGGTGCTTGAGCACTGGAAGAGAGCCAGTGTCACCCCACTCTTCCAAAAGGGTAATGAGGAAGACGCAAGGAACAACCAGCCAGTCAGCCTCACCTCAATCCCTGGAAAGGTGGTGGGATGGCTCATTCTAGAGGCCATTTCTTAGCACACAGAAGGCAAGAACGTGATCAGGAGTGATCAGCATGGATTCACCAAAGGGAAGTGTACTTGACCAACGTGATTGCCTTCAACAATGGGACAACTGGCTGGATAGATGAGTGGATATTGTCTACCTGAACTTCAGCAAGGCATTTTACACTACCACAACATCCTCATAGGCAAACTCAGGCAGTGTGGGCTGGATGAGTGGACAGCAGAGTGAGCGCTGGCTGAACAGTCTCAGAGTTGAAACCAGCAGCAGAGTCCAGTTGGAGATCCGACACTGGTGGTGTCTCTCCCAAGGGTTGATACTGGGTCCGGTATTGTTTAACTTGTTCATTTATGACTTGGATGAAGTGATTAAGTGCCTCCTCAGTGACTTTGCTGCTGCCACAACATTGGGAGGAGTGGCTGATAGCCCAGAGGACTGTGCTGCCATTCAGCAAGACCGGGACAGGCTGGAGAGCTGGTCAGAGAGGAACTTAATGAAGCTCCACAAAGACAAGAGTAGGGTCCTGCCCCTGGGGAGGAATAACCCCAGGCATCAGCACGGGCTGGGGGCTGACCTGCTGGAAAGCAGCTCTGCAGAGAAGGACCTGGGGATCCTGGTGGGCAACAAGCTGTCCATGATCCAGCAGTGTGTCCTGGTGGCCAACAAGGCCAAGGGTATCCTGGGCTGCATGAGGGAGAGCACTGCCAGCAGGTCAAGAGAGATTGTGCTGTGATCCTGCCCATCTGCTCAGCCCAGGTGAGGCTGCTCCTGCAGGGCTGTGCCCAGTTTTGGGCTCTCCAGTTCAACAAAAACAAGGAACGACCAGTGAAGGTCCAGAGGGGGGCTACAAGGATGATTAGGGGACTGAAGCACCTCCTTTATGAGGAAAGGCTGAAGGAGCTGGGTCTGTTCAGCATGGAGAAGATTGAAAGGGGACCTCATCAATGTAAGTAAGTATCAGAAGAGAGGGTGTCAAGAGGTCAGAATCAGGCTCTTCTTGGTGGTGCCCATCAATAGGACAAGAGGCAACAGGCAAAAACTGATGCACAGGAAGTTCCACCTGAACACGAGGTAGAACTTCTTTACTGTGAGGATGACTGAGCACTGCAACAGGTTGTCCAGAGAAGTCTCCATCACTGGAGATATGCAAAAGCCATCTGGATGTGATCCTGAGTAAGATGCTTTATAGGGACCCTGCTTGAGCAGGGAGGCTGAACGAGATGACCTCCAACTGTTCTGTGATTCTGTGTTAACTCCCTTAAATATGAATATAATATGAACAAATTTTTTCAGCAAGCTGAAAGGGATAAAAATAATGAGGTTTATCTCTGATGATCCTCTGGATTAAAAGGTTTTGACAGAGAGCCTTCCACTCTGAAGTCAGCACTGCAAAGACAGATGATATTACAGAAGAAGATCCATCGATATGAACGTGGAATAACAAGCAGTGTTCCCAAAAACATGATATTTGAAACTGTCTTATGTCTACTAAAAACTAATTCAAACGTTCTCACTTATCATCCCCTATACACAAAGCTTATCAAAATAAGCTGAGTGGATTTAACAACACAATGTTTAAACCTATTTGGTTATTTTTCCAGATTCTGCTTTATTGAATCTTTATTTGAAAACCAGAACTATCACTTTACTTGGAGTAAACTTCTGTCATGGAAAGCAGAAGTTCAAATGGGGGGAACAGGGGGAGAATGTTTGGGTTTCCCCCCCACCCAGAAAAAAGTCATCCAAGGAGTGCCTTCACTATCTTTTCAAATAAATCAGTGCTATTGCCTTTAAAATAAGAATTCAACCAGATATGCTGAACAACACACAGTTATACAAACTCAGAGGAAGGGCAAGGTCAGAAGGATACTTTTACAACCCCTTTCTGATTCTTGCCATAGTTTAGATGGAAAAGAGATGACAGGCCATGAGAGTGGCCAGCATAACATGCCAAGCACAAAGTGTTTCCAGGACAAGTTTCTGTATGATAGTGAACAGAAGTGTGACAGACCCACTGTGACCAGTTAAAAAATGGATCAGATACTCTGGCACTTAAAACTTCCTGAAACAACTGCACTGGCACTTAGAGAAGCAGATCCATCACCAAGCCACTGGCTGTTGAGTCAGCTCCACCACTTGAGATCATTTATATCAGCCTAAAGCAGCATCCAAACTATATTTATGCCACTTTTGCTCATCTTGGATCTGTGTCACAGAAGCCACAGGTTTCCACTGTCCCCAGGTCTGTGCCTGCACAAATTTCTTGAATTAAGCAGCAGTCAGCACTATCTGACCTGGAACCAAAGGGGACAGAAGACACAGAGAATGAGGGCTACAACCTGAAGTTTGCAGGAGTGTTAATTGATGGAAGCTAAACAGTCACCCTGCAGAACTAAACACTTTTCACCGCTTTCCAATATATGTGAAACAAACTCCTTTGACCTTACTGTCCCAAGATACAGCTAAAGTAAAATGCATCCCAAAGACAAAAGATGAAATCATACATTATTCTTAAGGCACCAATCTCTTCCTCAAGAGAAGATAAAAGACAAACTTGTGATAGATGGTAATCTCTTTGCTCAGGGTTGAATTGAAAGGTTCTCAGCTAAGTAAAAAGAAGGCAGAAGATTTTGTATACAGTTATAAAAAAGATAAAATCCTGCCAGGATAGCCTAAGTTTTCTTTCCTTAAATATATAATCAAGCACAAAGATAATAAAATTAAGGGGATATCTCTGATCCCCACCCCCCCACACACAACACACATTTTCCTTTAGTCTCAAAAATAAAGGAAATACCAATTCAACCTGACAGCATATCAGATGCTTCACAGTTCTCTATCCTGCTGTTTTCCTACCCTACCCCTCACCTCTGCTATTTCAGCACTTAAGACTAAACACACTCTTGTCACATTTAGGTGACCAGATGTCCTGCACTGACACGGTTGGAGCCTTCACCCAATTCCCTACCAGCCAATAGTGTTAATTAAAGACAAGTCAAGCCTACAGGGGGCAAAACCTTCTGTGGTCAAACCTGTGCCATGACAGAGAAATAGGAAACGAAAGTTTGTTCCAAGCAAAGATGCTAACAAAGATTTAGGGCTTGAGAAACAAGGTCAGTAGCCAGAAAAAAAAAACCAAAAGCAATCAGTGACCAGTAGCTCCCTCCACAGACATGCTGGCTTCAAGGAGTACATCTTCATATTGTTTCACTAAGTCCCTTTTGAAAGGAAAACCACCAAATGTCTTTGAGAATAAAAACACCCACATGGCATGCTAGAATACAACATTTGTAAAGTTCTCCTCTCAATTCTTTGGTCTCTGACAGGATTTGTAGCTGTACCATATAATGAAACTCTAGAGGCTCAGAGCACTCGGGGACCCACAGTGAATGGAAGCAGAAAACACAGCACAATCAAAGGAGAAATGTTCCTCTAGAACATGGCCATGGAAGCACAGGCAGTGCTGGCTGAAGAAAGGACACAGCAAAGCATCAAAGACACACTACTCTCAGGGTAGAACCTGCTGAGAGATAGAAAGGATGGGAAGTACCAAAGCTGTATTTGCCTGCAAAAGGCCTGAGAGAGCACAAAAATATGGATTTGACCTATCCTCCCTCCGTTGCAGGATGGTTTGTGTTCCCCTGCTTGCCATAATTAACTCCAAGCTGTGTTTCAAGTGAACTAGACTACTGATAGGAGCTAAAAAAATTCTTAGAGAAACCTTAATTTGAACTGTGCCTGGAATTTAAAAAAAAAAAAAAAAAAAGAATCATTCCCCAGTAAAATTAACATGTATTTCCTGCTCCTAAATAAAACAAGAAAGACAATTCCAAGAATACTATGAGAAGGTTTTACAGTGTGATCAGAAGAAGAAAAGGTCAAACACTTTACAAGAAAGTATGTTATGAAATTTCCAGTACGATTTTGCAAACTTTGTAGAATTCAAATATTTTGGAAAATAATCCAAACTTTTAATAATAATAAAGCAACAATACTTAACTCCCTTTTGGGGGTTGAATAAGTACACTAGAGAACTCCAGAGAATACTAAGGAAGAAGCAACCTGATGATTCCCAATTTTAGTCTTGACTATGAATCAGATAAAAAGAATTTTGACTTTTTTTAAAAGGGATATTTCTGGGTTCTTCAGGTAAATCTACAGATAAACAGCTTAGAGATTACTTGGCAGAGTATGAATTACTTTGCACATGCCCAATTTTGAGATCTTATTGAAGCTGAACACTGGTTTATGTGTATTGCTTTGCAGACAATGTCATTTCAGCATTTATCAGCTTTTGGATATCTACTACAAACAAATCTATACTGCATAAGAGAGTGGAAGAACAAGCAGAAAAGCTCCAGCTTTTCAGGTACATATTCAAAGTCCACATCCTGTACCATGACCTGTGTGTGATTCCTCTGTGTTCTGTGAACAACGCCCATTGGGATTGTTGCAATCCCAGTCTCAGGACACTAGAAGTGAGTCTGTGACCCCACTGCCTTCCCTCCATCCCCATTTTCCCCAAAACAACCCCCTTCACTCTCCTTTGCTGCCTTGTAAACTCTGCAGCAGGGTTGGGAGAGCATTGCCACCTTAGAGATGCGCTGGGCTTTCGACACTGAAGTGGCTTTTGCTCTCGTTAGACTGGGTTGACAAAGATGCACAAACCTTGAGGCTCACTGGGGCTGCAGAGTTTGAGAGAGCCAGACGACATCTACACCAACCACTGAGAAGGTAGAGGCACAACAGCAGGTTACCATGGAGCAAGAGGACAGGAAGATTACATGGTATTCACAGGGAGGAGGGAACGGCGTGGGGAAATCATGTTTCATGGCAAGTATGTAGCTCAGATTAGCCCAAATCTAAACTCCTTCATTCAACCAATTCCTTGTTGAACAGTGTCTCATAAAATAAAGCAGTCCTCCTTTATATTTCTCTATTTATGATACAAATGAGGATAGCTGGAGCTTTGGAGGAGGGGGAGGAGGGAAAGAAATCTTAACCAAAATGTGACCTTAGCAGATGCAATCCAATCTGATTTCCACTACATTAGCCTACGGATGCTTATGCAACTGCATAGCACAGCAACTGAGAGACAAAACAATGGAAGTTTTAGAGCTTTATTTATTGCTCCTTCTCAAAACATTCGATCACCATCATGCTTCAACTGCCAAATCTAAATTAGAGAGTTAAAAAATAATAATAAAAAAAAAGTACTCTTTGGGGGAACATTAGAGCTCTATGGAGAGGTGTGAGCTCAAGGAGATGGAGCATCTGGCTAGAGACCAACTCGCCTATAAGTCCAGACCAAGTGGACCCATATGGATAGCTTTTAGAAAATCATAAGTGGTAACAAGTAGGAAAATTTCCTCCCTTCCATGTTCAGCCTTCTTTTTATTTTTGGCATTAGTAATTAGACTGTACTTACTGCCATTAGCAGATTACAGGAACTTCCACAAGAATCTAAACAATTTTCATATAATCTAATCACTTCCTTATTTATTCATGTTTACCCCCAATTTCCCTCCTCTTTCAGCTGGATTGCTATGCAATATTACAAAGGATAACAAAAGCTAGTTTGCTACTAATTAAGTGGACCAGATCAGCATATTAAGACTCTTCTTCCAAAAACACAAGGAAAATCCACCAAATCTCAGCCTAAAGGTTTAAAAGCAACTAATGAAGTGAAAGGCCAGAAAGATTACCATTGAAGATTTTTTATGTCCCACATCTACAGACTGACAGAAATTCACACATTTGCTAACACATTAATTCTATACAATGTTCAGCAACAAAGTTCTGAATCTATGCTAGTCATCAATAATATATTTAAACTCTCTCACAGAAAAATTGGCACAAGTCACATATTTGTAATTTGCACAGATTTGTTTTTCTTCTGTTTTCTTAGTATGGAACTGTGCATTGGTTCCTTTCTTTGCTGTTATCAAACCAGGGAACACATGCAGGACATTGTTCAAGCTGTTAATACCTAAATCTCATCAAGTACCTCCAGAAGTCAGGATTTATCATATATATATATACACACACACACATCCACTTTAGAGGAAATTATTCATTTATTTTTGGTTGTAAGTTTTCTTTTTTTCCTCATCAAAAATCTGCAGAGGAAATAAATTTCGGAGTAAAATTATGTAAGACCAGTGCCTGCTCTCTGATCTAGCCTGCTTTTGCATAAAAATTAAAAGTGATCATCGTTCATAATACTTGAAAATGTGTTTATTTCATTTAAATGAAAAAATATAAAGAGAATGGAACACACAGATAGCTATTTTCTTAAAAAAAACTAAACAAACAAAAAACCCAAACAAACTAAAAACCCCCACTAATTCCCTCTCCAGTGAATTTAAGAGGTCTTCACATCAAGAAATTCAGTTTTTTTCTCATCTGCCACAAAATTTATGTAATATTATTATATATACACATATGAATAAGTTTGTAAGTTAAAATTCTAAAAACATAACTGAGATATGAAGTACTGCACCTATTTTCCAAAGGGAAAACTGTATTTCACAGAAGTTTTTTGTTGCAAAGAACAACATTGTTGCATTCCAATTGCTCAGGAATGTTAGTTAACACAGGGAAAAATACAGGAAACACTAAGAATCTTTACCAGTGGTACCATGAAAATGACATGAGTTCACCCGAGAATCATGCCTACTACTTATCTTCTATTTCCTCCCATCACAAGACATGAAAAGCCCTCAACTGCCACACTGTTAATTAGCATATCATCATAAATTAACTTGATTATGTTCTTTCTTATGTTAACTGAAACACCTTTCCACCTTTCTGCACTGGTGAGTGAATTTCCCAATGCCAAACAGCACATGGCCCTCAGAACCGAACCCGAACCCATAATATTCCCCGACAGATTTATGCTTAATCCATCAGGTATCACCACAGCCCCCTAAACAGCAGGCAGTAAAAGATCAGTCTGTATGGTTAAGCTGCAAAACAAACCCCTGAAGAAAGGGGGGAAAAAATGAGATAGTCAGGAGAAGAAAAGGGAGCAGTGGAAGCTGGTTCAGAATGAGGTACATTCTCCTCTCCTTCCCCTTGGAGTGTTACTGATAAAAACATTGCACAGACATACGTAGTAGGATGAAGTCCCAGTTATCATTCATGCAATTTGAAATTATTAAACCTTTCAGGGAAAAGGAAAGAAACAAAAATAGAACAAACAGGGCAACCCCCATGACACATCCTGACCACGATGGATGAACAATGAACTGAGTACTTCCAGCTGGACAGGAGCGTCATCTCCACACCATGTGATGTATTAGTGAAAAACCAAGCCTCGGTTTCTTGTTTCAGTCCAGAGTTAGACACTCAGCTCTTTGAGAAAGTGGTTTTCAGAGGAAAGCAGATTTGAAAGTCTCAATTCAAATACAGCAAAAGAATAAAACAAATTTTTTAAAAAAACAGAGTTCAAAATCAATCACTGTTTGACAGAATAGTCATAACACACTCTCGCTCTTCATTTCCTTCATGACATGAACCAAGGCAGAATTCTCTGCTGAACAGTTTTGATTCACTTGCATACTGCTTGCATTTTCTTCCTCCAACAGAAAGGTATACAATAAAGCTGAGTGAGGCTTGGGTATTTTTATTCCCCAATTGCTCTTGCTGCCAGCTTTTTCATACTCTCGTTTTGCTTTAAGCTTCAAATGCAAGAAAACTTGAAAATAAATGGTAAACCCCAACTAGAAATTGCCATGTTTTATGTTTTACAGTCAAAAAAATCAGTGCTACTTGGCACAGTTCTGGCCCACGGAAGTTCAATTGGTGGTTTAAGCACCGAAAAAAAGCCACCATAAACCACAACCAAAGACAAAAAGCATGTACCAACAAAGAAAATTCTTCAATATCCCATCCCTTTGCAGAGTCTTTAAATTGCAGAACAAAATAAGCAATATTCTGCTATAACACAGGCAACTCTTATTTCTTAACTTGACTACCACACACCTGATGTAAAACCAGTTGAGCATCCCAGTGCTTCCACCTCCTGACAAGTTACATAAGGACAATGACACTTGAACAAAGAGCTTTGAGATGCACATATGAAAAGTGCTAGACAATGGATAAATTACAGAGTTAAATATTTTACCTTAAAGTATAAACCAATATCAAACACAGGTGCCAAAACAGTCCAATGGGAAATTACAAAAAAAAAAAACATTTTATCACTGAGAAAAAAGTAGTACATTCATACTTTGTCTTTGAAATTTTCTACCTTAACTGCCCATAATTTTGGTTACTTAGCAATACTCTATGGCTTCTAGATATGACCTCCCCCTGGAAGCTTTAAAGATTTGGTTTTGGAGTTCACAGCCATGGCCAAAGAAAAGGTGTTCTTAAATTTAAGACTGATAAAGAAAAATGGGACTGCACACTGACATATTGAAAGTTTTTCAACTGATCATGAGTTATTGCATAGCAGCTGCTCCTCAATGAACCCCCTTGCATGCTCTTGCCCCCAATGAATGCAAGGCAAACAACTTTTGTGTCAATGAGTAAGGTACAGTAGCTCACCTTTTCCATGCAGTCAAAAAAAACCCCCAAAAGCCCCTAACTCTGAGCACACAGGCTCGGGCTATAACAGAACAAACCCATATCAAACTCCTCAGAGGGGAAAGGGAGGCACTGAGTGCAACCAACCCCTCTGTTCTCACCTGCAGCTGGCACAGCCACACTTCCTATGGGGTCAGTGCTGTACAATGGCACTGATCTAGGTCAGAAATTCCCTGTTATGCTGATGCTCTTTAAATAAGTATAATCTGAATATCAACTGGGCAAAGTAAATTGGAGTATTGGTTACTGTCTGCATGTCAAAAGCAGAAAAATGGTGGAGGGAACTGCATCTTTTTGGAACTGTGGATAAAAAGTGTCCTATTACAAGAACAGTATACTTTATTGTAAGCATTTTCTTCTTTGTTAGTTTTTTCTTACCAATAGCAAGGATCTTGGAGCAACGTGTTACCGACAGGCCTTACACCGGGAAACTTTTGCCTCAAGGCATCTTTTCTCTGAATGTGCCCCTCTCTTTTAATCTGCAACAGTATGGTCTAATTTTTGGTCTAATTTTAAGCAGCAGGACACTGTCAGCTTCTATTGACTGCAGCAAGGCCTGAGGATGCATTTTCTTCAAACTATTAGTTCAGCCACTAAACCCACTGCCTTTCCCTACAGAGCCCATCTCTGAAAGCAAAGCACTCAGCCTCTTTTGGATGCCTTTGACTTACCGTAACTCAGACATTTAGATGAAGTCTGCCAAACTTATTACTCTTCCCCAGACTACCTACCACCTCAATCTTCTAAATTTCAGGGACAAATCTATATTAAGAGGTATTTCTACCAAACGCCTCAGAGTGATAACAGTTCACATTTCCTCCTGTATATCTTAACCTCTTGTTGATCCTTTTCTCCAGCTTGCCTAGAGACAGCCAGCATAACCTAGGCAGATACTCCCAAAGGAGGCATCAGCAGGAACATGCAGCCACATGGGAGAACATCAAGTCATACTCTTTCCGGAAAGATGAGGCAATAGCAATTTGTCTTTAAAAAGAAATTATTCCAGGCTCATTAGCACATTGTACATTCTAATACTAAACAGTAAAGGGGGAAAAAAATAAATCTGCTACCCCACCTATAAAGTCCCAATAAGAAAAGGCAAATAGAAGAAACTAATTTATGTAGAAATAGACATATATATATACACAAACTTTACATATATATACACATAGGTATTTATATGTACATCCAATATATAAAACAGTCAGCAGTGGCAATTGCTATTCCCAGGATGAATACTGGGGGGAAAAAAGTGAAATACAAGAAGAAATAACAATTTCCCCACAAAGATGCCTTTCTGTGGCTTTCACATTACCTAGATCCATCTGTCAAAGCATATTCTGCAAGAGGTTGTGTAGCTGACACATCAGAAATTATGGCTCTGATTCAGGAAAGACTTAGTCCATCCCTGTGCAGTTAAACATTTAAGTATTTTAAGTACATGCTGAAAGTCCTGTTGAAGTTATGGACTTGCCCAAGCAGGTTTTTTTTTGAGTGGAAAATGTTGATTTGAGTGAAGCTTATATGAACACATTTTTGTGAATTAATGTCCTCCCTTATTTGAAAACAAGGCCATGAGTAACACACAAGACTGGGGAGGGATCAGTAACGACAACGCAGAAAGTGTCAGAGGGAAAGGGAGAGATTTATCCTGATAATCTGCAGGAAAACCTGCATAACTAACCAGTGCCAGAACTGACAGATGCAGGACTTGACAGAAATGCAACAGAAATTAGAGAATGTTACAGTCCTGATGACTTCAGGCTCCACAACGGGACACAGGGAATGCAGGCTCAGTTTGCAGCTGACCACAGCTTATCAACAACAGTACCTGCCCAGGACCTGTGGTGGCTCTACAATTGCTTTGATTAAAGACAGGAGCTGATGGACATGAAAACTGCTTTCTCAAGCTGAAGCACAAACAGTAAGGAGTGGGTAAACACAGTCTCCAGCTGTGGGACTATATTAAATATGCCACCTACGTAAGGACTTGTCATCAGAGCAACACCTTTCACATCTAAATTACACTACACTGCAGCAATGAAGATCCACAAGGAACGAGTTCGACTTGAAAAAAATATTTGAGTTACCCTTCAGGAGAAATACAGCACTTGTGAGGAAAAGGAAAATGTCACAGAAAGATAAAGCCCATTTCATGACTTAAAATCTGTGCCACAAAACTCTCACCAGGATGGGGACTAACAACATAAGCAGTGAGCCCTAATTTTTTTTTATATTGCAGCCTTGCACCTGCCCATTGCAAAGATGCCAGGTGTATCATGACATCAAGTCTCCAGTAGAAAGCTCACATGAGAAGATGACAAAAATTCACAGCAGTACCTGAAAAATTGACCTCTTCGTGAAAACCATAATTTAATTGTAGTTAACATATAATTCTTAAGGAAAAAAATAAAAATTATTAAATGAAAAGCACAGGTCTGTTTCATATCTCTCTATTTCCAACCATGNAAAAAAAAAAAAACAAAAAAGACCCACAGTGTATGAGAATAATAAATTCAACTATAAGTAAATCCAGCTCACAGATTCACTTTTAGTCAAATAAGAAGGAGCTTCAATGCTTGTGAAAGAAAGGAAACATCTTTATTCAACAACACCTAAAATTCTGTGAGTGAAATTGTAGCATTCATCAGTGTGAATTCTCACCTTGCAACTGTTCTGCTGTTCCTGGTTAGCAATGAGTGAGATCACATGCAGGGTTCTATACAAATGGGAAAAAAAGCAATGCCCAAGAGCAATGCAACAAACACAGACACTACCAAGGCTAGAGGGCAATGATGGAGTGTCCTTTCCCAGGCATTTTGTCATCCCAATCCATATGCACATCTGCAGGTTGGGTTCTGCTCTTGGCAACATCAGAACAACAGGAATATTTTCAAGGAGTCAGCTTTGAATAGGCTCCCTCGGGAGCAAATTCAGCAGAAGCAGCTGAGGAAGATGCTTTGCTAGAAAGGCTGTAGTTTACATTCTGCTTCAGACTTGGCCTACTCAAGATATGCTCAAGTCAGAAGCAAGCACTGCTTCCTTCCTCTCTTTCTATCATGCATGGCAGACCATCAAGTTTGACAAAGTTAGCTAAAACCAGAGAAAGTGGGAATAACACCCAGGCCCCAGGTCATGTCCAATGGGAACTGCACCATGAGAAGTGAAGAATGGGGTCCTGTTTCACTGCTCTGCCACGGGAAGGCTCCAGGCACAGCAGTGGAAATGTTGTCAGACAGCAAAGGAGAAACTGCATTTCTGCCAGTCATTTTATACCCTCTCATGGCAATTCTTCTCAGAGGAAAGAGGGTAAGGCATCAACAGAAAGCCACTTGGTGGCCTCACAATTCCATGGCATAAAACAGCTCCCCCAAAGCATGGCAGTTCACTGCTGGTCTGATCCTGCACACTGGCACAGAACATTGCCAGGGTGGGGGCAGCAACTAAGAACTCTGAGTTAAGGTTACATTAACATACCAACACCTCCACAACAAGTTTTACTGTAGCTCCTCCATGCCAACAAATGTACATTTTGAACTTTGCTGCCTAGAGGAGGAGGGGAAGAAAAATTAATTTGTAAATAGCTGCATATTCCAATTCTTCTACCAACCAACTTGCTCTCCAAGCCTGGCTGTGTTACAGCAGTCCTCATGTTACACTCACATGCCTAAGCATGTACATGTATGTTTGAACACACACTAAAGTTAAAATACATGTGCAGATTTCATTCTTTATTTACTCATTTGCTGTAAGCACCTCTGCTAATGGAAAATGGAGCATGTCTCATTTTAAGGGAGTGATTAGGACCAAATGTTCCACTAACTCTTATGTTGAAGTCCTTGTCGATATTTTTGAAACCAAATTACTAACAGCATAAAAAACTATTTCCCTGGTGAAAACCACTGGCTACTAACTTAGTGAATATGAATACATTTGTCCCTAAACATGCAAGTAATCATCATATAAAGCCAGAGGCCTAAAATGAATAGGTATGGGGCAGATGAGAGCAAAGCTCATACGCAGCAGTAACATATTCTACAACCGAATGACTTTGTTTATCTGAGAAACTCAGTATTACATCACCTTTCCTAAAGAGAATATAAACAGCACGTTTTGGAAGCAACAGTTACTTAATGTGCAACTTGTCACCACTATCAGCTTTAACATAATAAAATACATGTGGAAAATCCCTTGAAGCAAACCTTCTGCAAAGCAGATTCTTCCCCAGTCTGGGTTGGGAGGTGTGTGTGTCTGTGAAGGAAATGCTAGCTATCTCTCTCTCTCACACACCCACTCAGGGTGGGTCAGGCAGCAGAGCTCACTGGTGGGATGTGTCTGCTGCATGCGTGGCATCAGCTCCTCGAGGTAAAGAAATCACCATTGTTTCCTGGGGAGCAGCTGGGCCTTGTAAAGAAACCCAACAAATCACACTTCGACATTATTAAACAGCAGCACTCATTGAGATTTCAGCCAAAGGGCTCTGAAGTGCTTCACAGACAATGAATAAGGCATATTTCAGCAAGGTAAATATTACTCCCTGTATTGTGTAAATATGGAAAACACAGCACTACCCAACTGAATAACTAAGGTCACTTTGGAAAAAAAATAAAAGACATGAAGTGTTATGACCAAGCTCCAGACTTCATTTTTGGAGCCACCAAACTTCAATCGTTATGTTTGGGTAGAAGTTCCTACAACCTGATCTGGCAAGGAATGAAACATCTCTGGGCAATAAAGCCCCTTGTTTCTCTTGGACTCAATGGGCAATATTGGTTCTAATATGTCAGGGGCAGGCAAGCCAGAGCAATTTGCTCCACGTGCCATATTATTATTTTCCAGTAAGTGTAGGAGCTTAGGCTGCCAGGTAATTGCTGTGTAGAACATTGAAGAACCCCTTTTGTGCTAATCCCCTTTTTTATAGCTAAGAAAACTTCAGCCTAGCCTGCTAAACACCTTCTAGCACAGCTCTGGCAAGAAGATTTTGACATGACTTTTATGCCATAGCTTTGCCCTGTGAGTAAAGCTTGATAATTTTTTTCAAAATCTGAGGTGCAGAAGTAGCAAAAATTAATGAGACGGCAACCATTATACCCTTATTTTCTTTAACTTCATAGACTTGAAATCAGATGCCTGAATAAGGAATACTATCTTCAAGCCACTGTAGTTTTTTTATCCTTTATGATATCACAAATCTTCAAACTGTTCAAATTATTCTGGGCCACTGATTGTTCTCAAAAGTTATGACAGAAATAGAATAATCTGCTCCAATTCCTTAATAAAAAAAATCATATAGCTGAATAAGAAAAGCAAGAAACAGATGAGGATATGTAAATTTTCCACTTATATACAGCAAATAAGTAATTTAATGCCACTACAGAATTATTGTTGCATTCTGAGTTGACATTCATTATACAGTAGAATCTCTCACAAAGTCACTAGCAAAAGAGAATTATAGGTGAGCAGCAGCAATGGGTTAATGAAAGATGGTATGCTATTAGATAAAGCTTTTACAGGTTTGCATCTGAAAGTCATAACATAACCTTTTATTTCATGTGTCACTGTGACAGAAGGTTTTCAAGGCACAGTTCTTGAAACTGCAAGATGTTAAACAGATGTACTGTACAGCCTTCCAGATTTAAATCATGAGAACTGCATTTGCAGCCTGTGTGTTGTAGCCCCATTTTTTCCCCTTATCAGCTCTGGATGCCTTAAATAAAACCGTCTGTTTTACACACCTTTTTTTTCTTTAACTTTTTTTTTTTTTTAATACAGTGGACCCTAAAAATCACTTCTTCCCTCCTTTTTTTTCTTTCCTTCTTCAGACTAAAAAAAAGTTATTTAGAAATATATCTCCTGGGCAGGGAAATCGCTCTTCCTCCTTATTCTGCAGGTGTTGGCAAAGCGATCCAATTGCTTAGTGTAAAAACAGTCATCCACTGCAGAAACAGGCAGGAGTGATACCACTAAAAAGAGAATAAATTAGAACAAACCTGCTGAGATTTCAGCTTGAACATGCCTCTAAAATACTGAAATATTGATAGTCCTCTGCCTTCCCTTTTTCAACTGTTTCTTGCACTCTGACAAATCTCTATTGAGAAAGGTTTGCATAGTCATACATTCAGATTTCATGCCCACTCTGATGCCACCACTAGTCTCTTTGAAACAATGAATGCAATAATACTTTAAGTACACTCTTCAGACCATCAAGGACCTCTGATAGTCTTCTGGTCAACCAGAAGCTGTTTAGGGTCTTGTTCAGTCAGGTACTGTCTCTCTAAAGATGAGGATTTCACGGCATCTCTGACCTAAAAACCAACTCACACCACCACTGAGAAAGTTTTCTGCCTCACATTTTAACAGAATTTTCCTTGCAGCAACCTGTGTGCAATTCTGGTTATTACGTCAACATGCACTTCTGGTGCATTTACTAGTTCAGTGCAACAGGGAATTAGTGTTTCTCACAAGGGCAGACTTCTGGCTCAACTTGCTGCCCATAGGTCTTTACCTGTAGAGCTGCATTCCACCCAGTCAATCCCTAAGCTGTAGAGCTGCCTGGGGTGCAGGACCCCATATTTGCTTTCCTTGGGCTTCAGGAAGTTCCTGCCAGTCTGACCTCTGAGGGTCCCTCTGAATGGCAGCTCCACGCTCCAGGATATCAGCTACTCTCCCTGGTGTGGTGTCACTTGCAAACTTGCTGAGGTTCACTCAATTCCCCATCCAAGTCATTAAGGAGAAGTTTAATTGGCCCTGGTATGTGCCCCGTAGAAGCAGACAGTATGTCACATGCCATTGGCTATACAAAGGCTGAGCTGACAGACTGCATTGTATGTTCCATGCAGCATTGCATGAAATAAATGAAGTTTCCAATTAATAAATATATGTAAATTCACTAAATTGGACAAATAATTTTGTGGTGGTCAGCACAGTACATGTCAGAATGGCATTTAGGCATTTTTGCATTGATGTGTATCCTGTAATTAACATTGCTGGGATCGTTCCTAGGTATTCAGTGCTGCAGAGAACTGTGGCGTGTAAATGAATGGGGGAAGAACACCCCTAGATGCAAAGAATTTTTATATTTCTCAATAAAATACACAAGATAAAATAGCAAGTCAGTGTCAGTCACCACACCAGAGAATTAATGCATCTAGATATTAAAATTTCAGTTTTCTTGAAAAAATTATAAAAGAAATATATATATTAATTTAAAAAAAGAATTTGCATTGCAAATAGCAGGAAGAGGAACAGACAGTACTTCTAGCAGAGGGAAAGAAAGACTAGGCATGTATGGATGAACATCATAGCAAACAAGTCTGAAAAAAAGGCAAACCAGCAACACCACCTAGCTTTTCATCCATGCAGAACACACGTAAGCCCTTTGAGACAGGCAGTGACAACAGAAGCAAGAATATTAGAAGAAAGCCTTTTATGGGGGAAGAATATATGAAATTCAAAAACAAAATGGAAACTATTAAACATTGTAAAGTGTACACTAAAAAAAAGCACCGTTGCGAAGGCAACACTGCATGAGCAACAATGCTGGGTGATGGAGTGGGTTCAGAAATGCTCAGCACCTTTCAGATTCTGCTCCCTGGAGCCATTGTAATACAGGAAAAACCCAAAAGAAGTGCAAGCAGGTGAAGACTCCACTTTGTTTTGAAAGAGGTACATATAAATTGTTTCTATTTGTAGCAATGCCTGACTTGGCGTTTATTTATAAACAAGAAAATATATTACAAAGCCCCACCACGCTGAACTGCTCATAAAACTCTCCTTGAAGAAATACCTGATTTTCAGGTGTTTTGAAGCAAGAAAATGCAGAAATCAACAAACAACTCTTGCCCCTCTGTGCAAAGCTGTGAAATCAGCCACACTGCTGAAGCTTTAAATCATCAACTTACATGAGACAACCAACTTCAACCTATCTAGAAAGAGCCTTCTGCCTTAAAATGAATATAAATGCAGTAAGTTTTCCTATTCTGCTTTCTGCTGTTATTCATCACTTGGCTTATCTAGATTTATTGCAGTATAAAATAAATACTCTAAAAAATAATTAAAAAATAAAAAGACAGAAACATTTCCAATTGTATAACATTTAACTGAGCTCAAGTTAGCTGTAAAAAAATTTTAACAAATTTCAACTGATACAAAAGCACACATTACTTCCACAATACAAAAAAGGGGATTATGAAGTGAGGTTTTTCCAGCTGAAAGAAAAAATTTCATTGAAAAAAAAATGTGTGTTTTAAAAGTAGATTTTAAAAATCTACAATTTGGCATAAATCCTCCAAACAGCATGGAAAGTTAGAACTCTCATGAATATATTTGTGGCACTAAGTGAGCAACATTTAATTGAAAAGATGAACTTGGCATTTGACATTAAGTTACTCTTGAAGTTTCTAAACACCAGAGCTGGGTGAATAATTGCTAGCCAACTTCAGACCTCCTCATCATGAAGAAGAGACCCTGTTTGGACTGCAGGGGATGTTCTGACCAAACCAGAGACAACCATTCCTGTGTCTCTGCTGCAGACACTTCCAGACCCCTTCGACAGACCCTCTGGCCAAAGTAGCTGCAGTTTTCAGCTGTTTAATAGGCAGCTCCTTAGATCAGAAAAATCAAGGAAGGACTTTGATTGATTTAACCTCAGAACTGACATCATTCTCTGCATGGGGGGAAAAAAAAAATCCCATCTTAATGATATCACAATCACAAGAGAGTATCATAACTCTCTTTATACCAGCAATCACCCTTGTGAGTGAAGGGGAGCATTTCCTCAGATCTCACTTCTGATCCAGGATACAGTATAATACATTTAAAAAAGCTTCATCTCCTTACTACTTTGTTTAGGCTTTTAACAGTACTTAAATTAGCCAGTGAATTTGTTACAAGGTACAAATAATTTGATCTGTCCCAGAACCACGCTTCTAGTGAACAATTCACCAAAGCATTAGCCCCATTCTAGTTAGCATAATTGTTGTATGAAGGAACAAAAACCAAAGCCAGAGAACACAAAAGGGAAAAAAAAGAAAAACAACCACCAAGTGGCTTTTAAGCTGTGTTTTCCTAACAGGAGCAAGAGTCAGGCCCATACATCAACTACTCAGGAAAGCAGTGTTTATCTGTCAAATACCTCTCTGCCAGGAAAAGCACATATCAGCACGAGGCTAAAACATGAGGGAAAATCCTTTGCTTGGATAACAGAAAACACTGTCAGGTCAGTAAATAGATTTGGCATTCTCCATTCCTGAGAAGAGCTGCAGTGACTCCAACCCAGGGCAGTGGGAAGGGAGACCTTCACCACTTGACTGAAGCAACTGAAGGTGCAGCCACCAACCAGAGCACACACCATGGCCACGCTCAGCTGCACAATCTCCCCAGGTACACCCTTATTGCTTTCTGTAACCCCTTGGGAGACTTTGAGACATGGAACAGGAATTTGGGACACACTATCTTGGAGATCATCAAACTTGCTTCCTAAGCATGGAGAAAAAGATGGAGCTTTTCTAAGCAAGAACAAATTTGACATTATTCCCTTTCATCATTCCTAATCCAGTTATATCAAGTTGTAATGTATCCTACATGCAATTTTTGACTCTGAACTTCAGGAAAATGTGCTGTTTTACTAAGTAACCACACAGAGCAGCAGGTAAGACTCCTCTGCAACAAAACTATGTTCTTATTCTGTAATTGGTGAAACAATTCCTAATTACAGTATATACATCTAAATTTTTAGCCTCTAATTGCTATGTACAGATTTTATACTTTGTTGTAGCATCCATTTCATCTCATTTGATTGGAAAATGGGTGCAAAATGCAGTAAAAAATAATCCCTGACACAAGTCTAGAAAAAAATACTTCATTTTAAAAACCTATTCAAGAATTCTTAGTTAATTCTGTTGTCACCGAGAAGTCAAGACTGAGTAAGTAGCACTAAATTCTAGCACAACCCTCCAAAAAAATAGTAACTTCTATAAATGAATTTTTGATCTAATGTTAAATACTCAAGTTGCAGTTCTCTTCTACCCACCGAAAGACTGACCAACCTACTGGTAGTTTCATCAGGGGGAATAAAAAAAAAAGGAAGCAGTGAATTAACAAACCAAATGTCTGTCATAACCTCTACTGTCTTTAACATCCACGTGGCTTAGATAGTGATATTTTATATTAATTTTTAATTCAGGACATAGCCAAACAAACCATATTCATAGCCAAGTAAATACCTCATTTCAGTGTCTCCCATCACTTTGAGATTATTTAGATGGTCACTTAGATACCTTAGTTAAGATTGCAGCACTGGATTTTGCTCCTTTGATTTGACACAAGTCAAACTGATGCAAAGGTAATAACCACAAAGAGTACAACCCCAATGTAATGAGTCCATCTGGTTTTCCTTTTGAAGCAGTTGAAGGTTTTTATCCCCAGAATTTGTATCCCCAAACCAAAAATTCACTTAAAACAGCCAAGAAGTTTGAGAAAGTGCTTTGTATCATGAAATGACAGTAACACTTCTTTCTACACCCTCTCCTAGATGACTTGTAAATATATAAACTCTCTCCACATGCTTTCATTTCATGTTTATTTTTCCATCAGTCATTTAAAAAGTGAAGTAAAATATACACAGTGAGAGTGAATGTGTTCATATTTTGCTCTAAAACAGCAAAAATGCTTGGATTGAAGAGTCTTGTACAATAGCAAACATGTCAAAAGAACCCATAATTTCCTTTTATTTTTATAAGCCTGCTCCTCATGAAGGATAGAGCTAGATATCCATTTGATTAGCAATTGCTCTAGTCTTGCTGTGCCTTTAATTTCAATTACAATAACTGTTTGGCATAGAACAACTTTCAATTTTTCTTGATTATAAAAGGAGATAATGAGAGGATAAAGACATGAAAGCATATTATTGAAATTTCCCGATATTTTGAACTTTAACTGTGGAGACACTGAATGTCACCTTCCTTTAATAACTCCCATGTATAACTGACACTATTTAAGGTATTTACTGGAGTTAGGGCTTGAGACAGAAAAAAAGGCAATTAAAGAAAAACCAGTCTATATTAAGGACACATTCTGTGTTCCAAAACACATGACTTACAAAATCCTGAAGTATACATTCCCATTAAATGCATATTCTTACACCCCAATAATAAGATGCAACATAGAAAAATCCAACAAGTTGTTACAATCAATAAAGTCTCACCATGTAGAGTATCACTCTTTTCAAATATATCATTTTAGGGTGAAAAGGAAACAGTACCAGAATACTTCATCAATAGAACTTAAGTCCCCGCTAGAATATACAATAGGTCAAATTGTGTATAAATGCTACATCCAGAAAGTGCACATTGTAAGACAGTTAAACACAAATTCCAGATTTAACACTAGATTCACAAGGGAAATTTAGAAACAAAGATCCAATAGTTAGAAAAACACAAAGATGAAAAGCAGTGCCATGGAAGTAGCAGGAATAAAGCACCTGTACACTGGCAACACTTCTCAGTAGAGATACATGAAAGAAGGAAAAAATGGACAGTGCAATTTGCTACTGCAGCTTTCAACATGAGCCAATCACCCATCCAAAACCACCTCATTAAAGCCATGGAAAGGTGACTGATTCCTAAGTCCTTTAATTCCCAGAGACCATCCTAATGTAGGAATCAAGGAGGGAGGTTGTGGCAGTAAATACACCTCTCTTCTGACTATACTGTATTTCAGGGGTTTTTGGGGAGAAGAGGGAGATTTCCCCAAAATCCCTTATTACATAACTGATTTAAAGAGTTTCTCTGAAACTCAAGGTCTGTGTTTTGATGACTGGCACAGAGACCAACTGCTTTAGAGAAATGGGTAGTCTTGAGCCTCGCAGGGAGCAGCAGAGAAACCCCAACTCTGCTCTTTCCCACCCTGTGCAAACACAGCACCTGAAAGAACAGGATGTGCAGACACAGAATGGTTTTTCTGCTTCTGTCTGCTTTGAGGACATGATGAAGATATCATGTCTGACACATCTGACATCAGGAAGATGAATTGCAGTTGCCTGCTTGTCAAGGGAGCATCAAAGTGCCTGTAGCTGAAGCTTCTCTCCAAAGCTCAGCCCATGGAAGTGACAACCCCTCCAAGGTTGTTAAACCCGACTCTCCAGACTCCCAGACCACCAACCCACACAGTCCATTACAGATGAGGAGTACATTTGCAACATTGGTAGCAAAACAACAGGGAGGAGTTGTTAGGAGTTTTTGTTTGTCTTTAAAGAGGATTTTTGTTAACTTCTTGGTTTAAGGAAATTAAACTGGGATCCACAGTGTAAATACTATCTGCTTGGCATCTCAGTTTAGCCTTTCGTCTGTCTTTCTCCTGTCATTTGTAAAGTTGACTCAAAATTCCCAAACTCTTTGTCTTCTCTCATATGTGAGTCAGGATCCCCATATTTAATAGTCCCATTATTCACCTTTGACATACTACCTTCTCACTGAGGTGAATCTTCATTTATTTTAATAGGTCATTACAAGCACACAAAAGTATAAATAAATTTTCTTCTTCTGTGAGCTACAAGGTGTTTCTGGTGTAGTTCTAAAAAACTAAAAGTCATTTGGGTCAACCCAAAAGTTCTGCCTGTAAATCTGATCAAAATCTGGCATTTTGTTGTTTGAACTTCTTTTAATTAAGAACAAAATTAGATGATTTTTCAGAACCTCAAAAGAGCTTTGAGAAACATGCCAGATCAACAACAACATTAATCAAGCTCTACATGCAATTCAATAGAAACTTTACCCTTACAATATATCCTACAAAATTCAACTTTTTTTTTTATTTCAATTGTTATAATTAAATGCTACAATTGTTAAGTAGCCAACTGAAATAGTGTGAGGAAAACTTCAACAAGTGTGGCTGCTCAGTGTTGACATCCCCATGCTCTAGGCAGCTTTTAAACTTAGGATGAGCTCTTCAAAGCAGGGCTGATGTTCTTGGCCTCCCTGGCCATGCACAGTGAAGAAACACTTCCTGCTCCTTCACAAACTGTCTGCTTGAATCACATTGTAAACCTACATAAAACCAGTCAGAGATGAGAAAGAAAGTGGCAATGACACAAAGCTTGCCTGACTAATTAATTCCTTTTTGTGGTGGTTGGAAACACAGATCTTCAAATACCCACACCTACTCAGCCTACATACTTGTCTCTCACTGCTCAAATATTCCTCCTTGTTAGCAAGAGTCATAAAACTAAAACACTATTTTTTAAAATGTTATTGCATAACTACAATGGAAAATGCACATGTCAGCCTCTCATCTGAAAATATCACCTTTTTCTTTCCAGCAGTGAGTGGCACTCCCAGTTGGACTTAGGCTGAAGAGTGCAGGAAATCTTGTCATTTCAGGATGAGATGTCAAAGTCACGACTTGGGCTAAGATTTTTTTAAATCAAGTTGAACACTCCAGGTAAAACACTTAAAGATCAAATGATAACTTCAGCCTGATTTGCAACAGTTTCTGCCCAGTTTTTGTTGTTGGACTTCCCATTTTATTTTCTGCCTTGCTGAAATACACATCTCATCCTCTGTAGCCACTGCCATTTGAGAAATTGTGAAGTGCAAGACACCAAATAAGTATTCTCCAGAATATGATTAGTATTGTCATGCCTACAGACCTTAATTCACACTACAAAGCTTCACCACACTATTTATAAGTAGATTTGCTCATAACCAATATAAACAATAAAGACCAATGACAAAATCTTGCCCTTAAGGTCTCTGAGAAAGGAAAAAAATATCCAGGCCATATTCATCTTACCTCTGAGCAAACCAGGTGGCAATTAATTTTGAAAACAAAAATGGAGCAAGAAACTTTAAAAGCAACTCCTTATTCCAGGAAGATACAAACTGAAACATGTCTAAAATTCAGTCTGAAATCCCAGGGTTTATTATTGATTCTACTACAAATTTGCTTAGCAAATGAAGCCACAACTAGTGGTGTTTTCTTACTTGATTTATTTTTTTATATCAGTTGGGCAGCCAACAGGCATTGATAGTCCCACAATTTACATACTGTGGGGAAGGCAAGGAACACCTATTTAAATTCACCATTACTTTGTGACAATGATTCAGTGAATTCTCAGATTTAAAAAAAAAAAAGTAAAACCAACTTCTAAGGAATCAATTACTTTAGCACAAACTCTCTTCATGCTGAGAGAGACACATTTCCCTCCTTCCCATACATGTAACAGACTGAATACTCATCAAACTTTAGATAAATGCAGCAATTGGGTTAATTGCAAACTCTTTTGACCTCACAGTTGCACAGTTTATCCAGAGGGAAAGAAGAGCTGGGAGGGATTTCTCAGAACTTGCACATCATCTCGCCTGGTACATCGGAAACTTTGATGGACTCGTCCTGCACATCCTCTGGTAGAGAGAGAGGCCAAAGACAAAGCCTTGGAAACCAACTGATGCCACTTTGATGAGCTGCAAGATCAGGAAACCAGAGTGGAGCTCCTGCAAGCACAGAGACTGATCCAAGGGCTTGAAGCACAGGGCACATGTGTTACAGACTCCCAACACAGAGGCCTAACAAAGACTATGAGGGTTCAAAAACAGGCTCTTGGCTCCATCCCTGATTGTGGCTTCTTGACTTGTCTCCTTCTAGAAGGGAATGCCTAGAAAGGCAAGGTGAGTCTCCATGCCTGTCAACAGCCATGGTTGCAATGTCATTTTAAAATACAAGTGAGTATTGTTCAAGAACAGATCTATTTTTTGAGAACTTAATACTTTCCATAACCAACAAATACTTAGATCTCTTTTTTCTCAGTGCAAACACTATTAGCTAAAGAGATACCTCTTACATACCAACACATTTAAAAGGGCTTAAAAGAGTATTGTAAAAATGCTGCCATTATGTATCCTTTCCTTGCTTACACAAGAGAAGCAGTGCAATCTAAGTGCATGTTTGACTTATTTCTTGTCAGACTCCTTCCTTCCAGATTCATTCAGTAAAAATATTCAAAAGGGGATTTCTCATAATTTTAATATATATCACTCAAATCACATGATAAAAAAAGTTAACTTCCCAAATTCTCTAGTGCTCTCACATTAGAAGTAGCTTTCCAGAAGCCACTGCATCTTTATAACACTGCTTCTCACAGTCCCAATTTCATGGCTAAGAAACCAAAATATAGGGAAAATTCATGACTAAAATAGCAGAGAAACCTAACATAGTGGTTTTAAGTATTACTTGAGCACTTAAAAATGTTAATCATTTCCTTTAACATCCCTGAGAACTCACATATGCAATGACCACCTTTGATATTTTGAGTGCAGTGACTTATCCTAAACCATGTGGGAACTGCATGGCAGACACAGAAGAGGTTCCTCTCAGCCATGTAACTCGTATGAAAATGAAGTTCTCGTTTTCATCTGCATCTCCTTACCACTTTCACTACTTTTTCTATGATATGCATCTCCTTACCTCCTTCACTACTTTTTCTACTCTGAATCAAATGAATCAAGAACCTGACAGACAAGAACTCAGTTCACAAGGCACAATAAATGCCCTCCTACTGATCAGTCCAGTCTATCCTGTATGCTTCAGGAACAGGGCACAGCAGAGATTTTAAAAAAATATCTCAATGTGTATGAATTAGAGGTTCCTCTACAGTAGAGAAAGTTGTTGGTGAGTTCTCATGTTGGTGGTGTTCTTTATTGTAACATTTTTAGAAATCAAAACTCAGGCACTGTTATCCCCCATGAGTGGGTCTTTTTAACAGAAATGTTTCCCATGTACTTGAGAGTTAAGCAGAAAACCAGCACTAGAAATTTTAGATCAAACGCTATAAAGTTAAGGGCAAGTGAAAACAAACCTTCATAATAGAAATTGCTAAGCTACTACTTTTATCATTCTTTTTCTTACCTAGGCAATAGTTTTTTAGTAAATGTGTGTACAAACAAGATCCTGTCATTAACACAAACACACATTTTCATTTAGAGCTCCATCATATTTCAAGACTTCCCCACTCAAAGCTCTCTACCAGTCACTGTAAGAGGGGCAGTCCACACAAAAACATGGCACAGTAACGGACCAGATTTCACTACAGCCAAAAGTTAAAACACCTCCTATTACAATATTTCTCATACTAAAATACAAGTGATGTCTCACTCTGAGTCCTTTCTATAACATCTGGATATAGAACTCTCTCATAATACATAAAAAGCTTTCATAATTGTGTATATGTGAGAATCACATACTACAGTCTTGGAACTAGATTTTCCATTTCACTCCTTCAAACTGTGTTCCATTTCTTAATCCTCTCTGCTTTAGAACAGAATCTACTTTTATAAATTTCCCACAGACCAAAAGCTTGAAAACATTTGTAATTTAGTATAAAAGAGCTACTCTTGACAAAATTAAAGGGTTGGGTATGGTTGGTGGTGTGGAGGTTTTTTCATTGCACAGAATTTAAAAATTGAAGTAAAAAGTTGGCTTGAAACACCAAATCAGAGCTAGGCAGTGCACATTTTCTACCTAGCAAGGCAGGCAGGAATAGAGATGAATTTCTGACTCAAAATACAATTTAATTTTAGACTCGTTCATCTGGATGCTTCACTTTCAATGAATGGGCATTTTTAAATGTAAAAACACTCCATCATAAGATTCCCAACCAGCTTAAGTTCTTATTTAATTCCTGTCTCTTGCCTGTTAGGAATTACTTCCAGATACATCTTATTACCTCAGGCCTTCAATCAGCTGCTTTTCAGTTGCAGAAACCTCTACATGTAAAAAAAAAAAAGCTCCCTGCAGTATTACGGGCATGAATATAATTTCATTCATCTTGAGACTGCCTTTAGTAGGGCACAAAAGTCTATTTCAACTAAGAAAAACAACTAAAATAGTCATATTAAATAATGAAATAAAAAATTCACAAAACCAAAAAACAGCCAAAATAAAAAACTAAAACCAGCAACAAAAACGCAACACGATTTAAAAAGAAAAAAAGGCCACCAAAACAAAAACACACGACACATTTTATAACTTTTGCTGTTCTATGTGTTCACAATACTGGACCTAAAAGCTTTTACCAGATGCTAGGAAGTTTTTGCCAGGATCCATTCAAATGAAATTACTTCCAAAATAAGAGGAAACCTGGAGGTTAATAAATAAAAAATAAAATTAAAAAAAAAAAAAATCAAAACACCACCTTCATATGTTTCCACAAATAATAAACTTACAACATCAAATAAATTTCCAGCTCTCAGATATTTCAATACTCCATTTACTGCAACTTCTTTCAGAGGCATATTCAGAGAAACAGCTAAAAGGAACTGTAATGGCCTTCTGGGACAGGAAGACTAAGGTTTCTGTAAAAAATGTTAAATTAATTTTTATAGTGATGCAAAGTCAGGGAAGGGTTGTTAAAGGATGGCCTCTTGCCACAGGGTGGAGTTTTGTTATGGTATCCTTTTAGAGTCTGCAGGTGTTTGGCAGGAGCTGAAACCGGGGCCAGCTGTGATATTTCAGCTCTGATATTTCCCTCCCCATATTTCTCAGAAGTGATGCATCAGGGTGATGTCTTACACCTGATGTGCTCAACTTGTGTGGTATGACTGCAACCGCCTAGGTGGGGGGGCATGGGGAAAGTACCACTGCAGGGTTTGCAGTCTGTTTTCAGCCGCCAACATGCAGGCAGTAAAAATTCATAGAGTAAAACTTCATCAATACGAGTGGATTGATTAAACTGCCCCTATTTCTGGGTTGTTTTGTTGCTTCCTATATATGCCAGCCATTTGCTTAGAGAACACTGTATAAGAACGTTAAAAGAAATTACATTGTGAAAGCAGGGAGGGCAATGCTCAAAATAAAAAAATAAAAAAAAAAAGAAGCCACCTTTGGGCTCCTCACTCAACCAGCAAAGGCCTTGGTTCTTGCACACTTCGCTGCAGTGCAGCACATACCTGGTTTTGTTTGGTTTTATCTTTGGGGACAATGTGAATCGTTTCTATTAAAAATGGTATTCTCTTTTAAGTTTGTTTTGTTTGGAAAGCCTGAAACCACATTGTATTTCACACACACGTTCCCCAGGGTATGCTAAATGGGACCATTCTGAGGTCATTAGTAAGTTTTTAAATGTTTTAAGAATTCTTTTAATGTTTGTACTATCTTGGCCTGGTTAAAAGAGCACATTTTTTAAAAAATAGTTTAAAAAACCTTGACTATATAAGTTTTCATTAAAATAGTCTACACTGTACTATTAAGAGTTTGTAAGAGCTTTTACAAACATTCTTTTTTTCTCCCCATGTTTTTAAGAAAAACTGTACCCTTAACTAGTGGATCTCCTCTTTCCCTCAGCCTTTTTATCCACATATGCACAAGTACACACACATCTATCCACAGGCTGATTGACTTAGCAGTACAAATGCCTGTGGTATTCATTTTAACTTCACAAATGAATAAAAGATTATAATCAGTGGGAAAACTGGACATTTCACTCCATTCATGGAAAAAACAGTATCACCTGGCACTCCAGCTTAGCAAAAAATTTCCTGTTTTTTGGCAGCTCGCTTGGAGCATGATTGAAGCTGTTAATGATATTAACAAAATGTCCTGGGATTAAAAAATGTGTTGTTTTATCTCAGTTTATAGAAGGAGTTATATAAACCACTCTCAACCCTCAGAGTTCTGAGGTTCTTTAGTTAAAATTAGAAAACACAACCCACCTGTAGCCAATTGGGTTCCCTTAGACCATTTCAGTCATCCCCTCCAATGGTCTTTCCCCCTATTTCTTCACACTTGCTTCTCACCACCCCTTGCATTATTCCAGCCCCCTCCCAGGATTTCTGCCTTTTTCTGGTAGCAGCATTCCTGACAGCTCAGCTGACATCGCCTCCCATGATTGTTGACATCCATGCAGTGATGGCTGTTCGTGTTATGGATATCAAAATCCGTAACAAAGGCCAAAGATCAAAGAGGAAGATGGTGATAATAAGATGAATAAAATGTAAGCAAATAAAATGTTCAGATCCAGACCTGCTGATAACACCCAGCAAAACCTATACATTATCTAGGAGAGGTAGATGGGAGTTCATCTATATTGAAGTACCACTGGGTTTGATGGTTATGGGGAGTCTTTGTAATGGTTGAAAGCAAGTGGTGATGAAAAGCTGATTACTGAGTTATGATAAACTCTTCAATTTTACATCACGCTTTATACACATTATGAGTATTAATACACAGTTATTAAATGCAAGACGAGTGACATCTTTCTTAAAAATGTATTTTCTCATCTAAATTGAGACTAAAACCCTTCCATACTATAGTGGGAGCACTGAAGGACTATTACAGAATTCTCACACTTGAAGAGTGGGTTCAGATTCACACATAGGGAAATGGGTGGGCTGTTTGGTGGATGAAGAATTGGTTGGACAGTCCCATCCAGAGGGCAGGGATCAAAGGCTCAGTGAGACAGCAGAGTGGTGACAAGTGGGTGTCCCTTAAGGGCCCAGGGCTATTTAATGTCTTCACAATGACAGACAGTGGGATGGACTGAACCCTCAGTAAGCCTGCAGATACACCAAGGTGAGGGGTGCAGTTGACATAACCATCCAGGGGGACCCAGGCAAGCTGGACAAGTGGGCCCATGGGAACATCACATGATACTACAAAACTAAGTCCTACACCTGGGATGAGGTGACCCTCAGTATCAATACAGGCTGGAGGATGAATGGATTGAGAGCAGCACTTGGGGATGCTGGAGGGTGAGAGGCTGGACATGACCTGGCAGTGTGAGCTCACAGACCAAAAGGCTGATCATATCCTGAGCTGCATCAAAGGAAGTGTAACCAGCAGGTCAAGAGAAGTGATTCTCCCCACCTACTCTGCTCTCCTGAGACCCCACCTGGAGCACTGTGCCCCTCAGTACAGGAAGGACATCAACCTGTTGGAACAAGTCCAGAGGAGGGCCATGAAGGTGATGGCTGGACAGAGCACCTCTCCTATGAGGAAAGGCTGAGACAATTAGGACTGTTAAACATGGAGAAGAGAAAACTCCGGGGAATCCCTATTGAGGTCTTACAGTACTTGAAGGGGGACTGCAAGACTTTTTAGCAGGGCCTGCTGTGAAAGGGCAACAGGTAATGATTTAAACTCAAGAAGGGTCAATTCAGATTAGATATAGTAAAATATTTTACAGTGAGGGTGGAGAAACACTGGAACAAGTTGCTCAGAGAGGTGGTAGATAGCCCATCCCTGAACACATTTCAGATCAGGCTGGAAGGGGCTCTAAGCAACCTGATCTAGTTGAGGATATCCCTGCTCATTGCAAGGTGGCCTTTAAAAGGTCCTTTCCAACCAAAAATATTCTGTGATTCTATGAAAAACTCTTGCTGTGGTTACAGCATGATGTTCTTGGTGGGTGCTCTTTTTTCCCTGTTTTAACAGGGATTTCACAGAGCAGAGGACACCTACATTACAGACTTGGAGGTGTTGCTAAACTTCTTCCCCAGTCTTAGACAGTCCCAAAATTGCTGTCTGCTGGATAGACTCTCAAAAACATATCTATAAAATTAATATAAATAAATACAAGTGATGTAAAATAAGTAACTTGCTGCAAGGGCAACACCTTAAAACATCAGCATTTTTCCATATGTAAAGAAAGAAGAGGAAAGAACCACAAGTCTTTTCCCCCCCACACACACTTCTTTTGGACTTAAAATACCTGTGAGCAAACACTTGAGGTAAGCAGCACCAGAAATGAAACAAATGTACAACATGCATCACTGCACAAATATTCGATTTCCAACAGTAATAAGGGCACAATGTCTCAGTATTTCAGGGGAGAGTGCAGGAAAGACAAAGCTTTTCAGCAGTTTCGTGAGGAAGGGAGAAATTAGCACAGCCCTTTACAGCAAAGTATTTCAAAAAGCATTCCTTATGGTGAGGGTCTAACTGCAAAGCACTGTGATAGCTCTTGTGGATGGGCTAACTACATCAAGTAATAACCTGACAGATATATATAACAAATATTATAATTAGGTGTAATCACAACATCTAAGTGAGTTATAACAAAAGCAAAGTAACCAAGCTAAGCTTTTCTCAGTTTGGGAGGCAATGGCCATGCCTTGGCACATAATGTTTTAAAAAGCAGTCTCTTTCAGAGTGGACTCAACTTCTTAAAATCCAGAGCATCAAAAAAAAGCAAAGACTGTTTTTCCACTGTTGCCCCAAGGACAGCCAAGTCTGAGTAAAATACTCTTGCTGTATGTTCTTCAAAGCTCAACTTTAATGCCTGTGAAAGTTATGAAGTGAAAAATTTGGCCCATGCATACTTTACAGCATGATACTACATCATTTCAAGGAGAAAGAGTGTATTTATTTAAGAAAAAAAAAAAAACTTCTTTCCCTGCAGTAGTTTAACAAATACTGGTTTATGCCTCTAAGAGTATGATATTTATAACAAACATGTTTATTATAAACACATTCATTTATGATACAGATTGTTTTGCTTCTTCTTATCTCCCAGAGACTACAATCAGTCCTAACGAACACTTCTGACAGCAGACACAGACATATACAAAATTGGAAGAAAAAAACAAAAAAGCAGACAATGATTAATCATTTTCCTTGCTACTCCCATTAGTAAAATTCAACTTCGAGGAGATTCATCACACAATGGAACAGCCACAAAATACTCTCTAACACTACTTAAGACAGTATAATTCAGTTTGTCTTGGGCCCTTTAATCCATCCTAAGGCATAAGGAAAGAAGGAGAGGGATCAGGGAATATGCAGATAATATAACCCTAAAGATACTCAAAAGTAAAAACACTGTTTATAATTAAGCAGAGATGCAATTCAGTGAAACAGTCAAAATTTAAAAGATACATAGATGAAGTGTTTTCAGCTACTGAAACCAACAAGCCAAGAAAACATTAAAATCTTTCTTCATATGACTTTTGTGCTTCTTTTCTGTTTCCAGTCAAAGTGTTGCCCTTTTTTTCCAAACAGTATTGACTTTGATTATCCATATTCCACAGAGAGAATTAGTGACTTGTGGGCAGCAAGAAAGGTACTTTTCTGCATATTGATCTGATAAAATGCAATTACATACTATATCATGGTCTCTTGCCCTGTTTCACCAGCCAGGAAAGAACCTATAGGAGACCCAGAGTTCCCACGGTTTAATTCAATACAACAAAAATCTGTGCTCCCAAACACAATTCATTTAAGGATCTGTATTTATTTCTTCCTATGACATTATTGGCTTAAACTCAATCCACCACATAACTCAAATGCCATTTTAAAGGAACCAAAATCAGATCTGGGTGGCAGAAAAAGCAATCATTACTCAGCACTTGTAAAACACACCCAGTAATGACTAGAGCAGAGTTATTGAGAACCAACCTGAGGGTCGGAGAACACTTGCTGCATGTTGTTGATTGGGCCATATGGAACCCCACTGCCCTCGAAGAGCTGCAGCCACTCCATCGTTGTTTTTCCTGAAAACCTGAGAGCAAATAGGAAGCATGTGGTTTCCACACTGTGCTTTCAGATCCTAAAGAGTCTGTCTCCTCCCCCTCTCCCTGCTTCCAGACTCTTCTCCACTGATTTCTACCCAGCGAGTGAATAACAGAACCAAAATTCACCTACATGTGGCTCTTCAGAAATGCAAACCCCAAAGACACAGGGGGAAGAACATTGCTGAACTGGCTTCCATTTCTATCTGATCATCTGAAGTAGTCCAAGACTGATGTACAGCTAAATTTATCAGCAGTTCTAAATAAGGAGCAATGAGTTTCCTCCAGTTCTTAATTACACTAACATGCTTCACATTTGGTTTCTGTTACGAGCATATTTAAGAACAAAAATATATACTGCAAGTATGAACTTAACATGCAATGCTGCTCATTAAAAGCTGATGTAAAGCACTCTTAAAAACACAGTTCAGGATTAACAACCATATTTTTGGTCAGACAACAACACTGATTGCATATTTATTTGCTGTATCATTGTATAAGCCATCCCAAGGCCAGTTCAGCAAATACACACTGAGCCTATCGCTCCGTGTCTTTCTAGCACATGCAAAGCTCAGCTTATTTATTTCTGAGCATTCAGTTCCATAACTGGCAGCAACACTATTTCCCCTGTTTTGCCAGACACTTTTCTTTCTCATCTACCTAGTGAGGGAAATACATTCTTGAAGCAATACCAGTCAATGGTATTTTCTGCAGTCAACTGGGATCCTGGATCAAAGGTGAACTTACTTGGAGGTAGTATCTTAATTTCAAAAGGTAAAATACACAGAGGCCTACCAGTTTATTTGAAATCAACAATCTACTTCATGATACACCCAATCCTGAAAAGAAATCAGGTGTAATTGAAAGATCTGATTGAAATGAAATTAATAGAAACCTTTATAAGGGTCACTCAAATACTGGTATTCTGTAGCTCACTAGATTGGAGTTCCCTAAGTGCAATTGGGAACAATGACAGTAACATTCAGCTTTACTTCTAAATTGTTATTAAAAAACAAACAAACAAAAAAACAAACAAAAAAACTAAACAAAAACATCAATCTCCTCCAAGTTTCTGACAAAGTTCATAGTGACAATGCACAAAAGTACAAAAAAAACTGATTCACCACAAAGTCCAACTTTGTAAACTTCTATTTTAGACTAAAGAAAAAAAACTAGTGATCGTGGCAAGTTACAATTATATTTATATATATGTTATATTTGGCATAGATGTGGATCCAAGCTTCACAGTTAATGTCTTTCTCTCTCTGCAGGAATGACTTCTCCAAAATTTGAGGGATTAAATCCTGATACCAAATGCATTTTACAATCTGGATGAATAGCAAAATGCACAAGTTTTACATGGCTCTTCCTCAGAACTAGAAGCTTTACTCCTGAAGTTAACAAATAATAGCAGTAGAAATGGAAGGAACAATTAAAAAAAATAAAAATAAAAGGAAGCATCACTTTTGAAGAAATGAAGCATCACTTCTAAAGAAATCAGATAAGATTATTGCCCAGTCCAATTATATGTAATGTACATAATTGAATATTAAAGTTATTTCAGGGCAAATACGTAGCCACCGTCAGACACATCAAGGTCCACCTAATTTAGGACTCTGTTGCTAACCATATCTAGAACCAAGTCCATCACAGGAAACTGGGGAGAAAAGGTAACAGGAGAGGCAGGCAACCTTCCTTCCTCAGTGACTCAGAGCACAACTTTAGTCTAAATTATCATTTCTATTTCCCTTCAGTACTCTGCTGGCAGCAATTCTCATAATCCATATATTCTTGTTATTCAGAGCCTTCTATTAAGGTTTGGGGCTCAAACTACTGCACAATGTAAATATGATTCACATGAAAACTGTTTCCCATCAGTTACTGATGCTGTTTATACAGAACCAGGCTGTTCCCTGCTAGCGACTGAGATGCTTCATAACTCACGGCCCACTATGTTATAAATTGAAAGCTTTGTCCAGCTACTGCTTTCTCTGACACCTCAAATTCCACTCCCTCATTTCTAGCAAAACACAGGACAGCTGCAAGAGGAATTTTAGACTCCATGACATGGTGCTGAAGGCCATCACTAAGAACTTATTGCAGTCCTTAATAAATGAATCAGCATTCACTTGACCTGCTAGGACTGTAGAAGTCCTGTTATGTTATGCCCTTATACTTTTTTTTAAGAAAAAGATTATAAATACCCTCCTGAGTTTAAAAAAAGCAAACAACTTTTGCATTAAAGGTTAGTCTGAAAACAGAAGTCTTCTCAGTGGGAGTGTCTATAATACACACCTGCATAACCAGTATGCTGCTTCCTGATGTCATGGTAAATCTGAGTAACATCCAAGACATACATTCTTCTTCAGTAACATCATTATGAGTGACTCAATACACAGCAGAGTTGTACATACAATTATGTGTATATATATATACACATATATATGCATACGCTGAGCAAAAGTTTTGTGATTCTGTAATAATTTCTGCAACTTTGGCTTGTGCTTAGATTTTTCCTTCCCATGCAACAGGCAAATAAAAAAAAAAATCACCACTATTTTGTAGAAAGCAAGCGATTATCTGCTCTTAAAAGTACCTCTTTTGAACAGAACTAACATTTGCCTTCACCATACTCATTAATGTATTTATTGATGTCTGGAAATAATTTCTAAAAGCTCTAACCTCAATGAAAGAGGTAAAATCCCACATTGTATCATCCTCAACAGATGCACACAGCATTTGCTCCTGAAATTGAAACTCAGGATCTAACTCTGATGTAGAATGGCTTCCTTTATTTGGGTTAAAAAGAGGCTGTTAAGAGCATATTGTTAAGCAAACTGTTTAAAACCAAAACAGAACAGCCCTACTGCCAATCAAGGTCTAGTATTCAGATTTGAAGAGCAACAGCAAGCAACTATTTTGTTCATTCAGCTGTGTTTTATATATTGGATCTTCTGCTGCAAATCATTAAGGAAGAAATACTGTTCCAAAACCTGATAAAAGATAAGGCTTGGATAAAAAAACTATCAATTTTTACCTGATGCCAGCTGTATGAGCTGCACAAACTTTTTTTTTCCACTCTGTATGTATTATTCCCCCAACTAAATACAATTTTGATAGTATTTACACAAATAAATACCATAAGCTTTGCTAACAGTAAAGGGCTGATGTTTAGGTTGTTAGATATCCATCATTAAATGCTCAACACTCCAAAATATCAAGAGAGGACCTTCAACAAAAACCTCCCTAAAGAAGTAAAAGATTGACATTCCCTTCTAAAAGGCTTGCTGAGCAGGATTTTAGAAGGTCTGGTCAGTCCTTCTCTTAACACTTAATTTAAAATGTATTTCTATGCTTGGACGTTGCTTTTCATTAATATCCTACTTAGTGTATAATTTTGTTTCCTTAACCAAAATACAATCTCACCCACAGTCTTTCAGTCTTTCTTTGTATCTACATAGGTAAATAAAACCACTGATGGAAGCACACTGAGGGCTCAGCAGTGGCACAGGTTCCAAACCTGAGCTGGTAAGAAGACTGTGCAGCTCCTGAACTCTGAAGCAGACACTTGCCAAAGAACCTTCACCTCAGTAATACTCAGAGACTCCAGGAGAGCTCAGCCCTCTGATTCTCACCCAAGCTTCACATATTTTCAGGTGAGTCCCTTTCTCCTATAAAACGTCTCATCTGATATAACCACAAACACCACCTAAATTACTTATGATTTATTCGTAGAAATGTTTAAACATTTTAAACCCGTAGCTTAGCTTTCTGCAGTATTGCCTGTGCTTTAGAAAGTTCAAAAACATTGCCTTTTTATGGTATTTGTTTGTGGTATGAAGCTTGAATGCAGATGCCCCCTGAGAAAAGGAGGATATATGACCCAGGGGGGGAACAAACCCATTGCTAGGACATTCCCTGCAAAGCCTGAGCTAAGCCTGGCTTCATTCAGAGCCAGGATGACTCATTTGCATTTTAAGCAGGACTCTAAACTTCCTCTGCACCGAATTACACAGCACTCATGAAGATACTGAAGCTGTGGCATCGAGACATCAGTTTCTGAAACATTTAATGTGAAATACATTTCATGCTTTGAAGTATTATAAGAATAAAAGGTGTAGCATGAGCTGAACTAATTGAAATGTTATTTCATGGGAAGAAATCCAGCTAAATATATCTTTCTTCAATTAGTAAATCTAGCAGGCATCGTTAAATGGAAATATCTAAATTTAAACTGTACACTCAGCACGTTCATTAAAAACCTTACAGCAGAATATTAAAAAATCCTCCAAAAAGCAAAAACTTTAAAAAAAGCAGTTTACACCTTGTTTTCTTACACAAACCACAAGTGTGGTTTTGTTTCTTAAAAAGCAAGATATACATCCCCTTCTGCTTTCTAATAAATTCCAATTAAAAAAAAAAAAAGGAAAAATGGATCATTAAGTGAAAAACAAAGAGAATGACTGCATTACTTATGCAAGTTAGATGAAAATGCTTTAATGAGTTAGAAACCCACACAAGTGCTAAAAAAAAGTACTAAGTTTCTCATCCTGATAATTATTAATGTAAATTTGGGGTTTTTTTACCAATATTCTGCCTTTCAATGAAATGAAGACTTCCAAGGATTGAATGACTCTACTTCGTGTAAAGTCCTTGCCTACATTCAATTTTCCCTGCTCCTTAGGAAACCTCCAATCCCTTTTATCTTGTACATGGAAGGGCAGCCACATTTCCCTAATGGATAAAAGCATCCAATTCCCCACAAAGCAAGTTTAGAAGAACTACTGAAGCAAAATACTGCTCTTTTCTATAGGAAACTTATGGCAATTAATTTAGAGAAGTAATTTGGACAGCTACCAAATACAGATGGAACAGCTTTTTACATGTGGCCCATCACAAAAAGCTCCTCTGTTCTTGCTCAAGTCCACAATAGCATTCCTGTGTTTTCCAGCACCACTCAGGGTTCCATTATGGTTTTTGCTTCAGTTTGTTCTATCAACAGTGTCTTTACTTTCAAAGACCTACAAAAATATTTTCCCTCTTCACTACTAAATATCACTGTAAGGGTAGTTATATAGGTTTCTTACAGTAACATCTTTGGAAGACACTATACAAAAGAAAAGCCACAGAAAGTAATTATTTGGAAAATTCAAAGAATGGATCACTATCCCTTAGTGTGAGTGAACATAGAATAGAGAGTTCTCAAAATTAATACTATAGTATTTACTCAATAGTCTGTAAATATGTTGTCAGTGTCTACTCTCCTCTTGGTTACTGATGAATCACTTGGCAAACCACAACAGGCAAAATATTCAAATATTTGGAATCAACATGATTATACTGACATATTGTGCTGAGAGATATTTTAACTACTTTAAAAGATGTCACATATTGCAGATTACATGTGGTAACTACATAAACTACTATCCAGATATTTGCAGGTACCACAAATACACCCTGAATTTTTTCTTATATTTCAGCATACTATAAATATTATCATTTTAATAGAACTATTAATAGAACTCATAACAAACCATCACTTACACTTAAAAAAAGTGTGCTAGAAATTAATGGACACTTTACATTCCTTTATCAGATTTTGCATGTTGTTTTAAAACCATATGTAATGCTTAAGGGATAGGACACGACAGAGACAAAAACCTTGTAAAATGTATTTCTTACGGCTCCTGAGCATTTAAGTCAGCACAATCCAAAACTATTGCTTTTTGTATTCAGATAATGGCAAACTATGCACAATTCAAACACACTACTTTTCCCAAGCCTTCCTCTTTTACTCAAGTACCCAAAAGGACTGTAACTTCCATAATAATGACAAAAGAAATGCAAATTAGCCAAAAATCAGTTAAAATCAGTAAAAACATATTGACAAGAATGGAAAGCTATATTGATTTTGTTGCTGTTCTTCTTTTAACTCCTCCACGGGATTCAAGAATTAACAAGGATCAGGTCAAAAAGTTCATTTAAAAATCAACTAAGAGACCTCCCCTGATTTCAGCAGCCTCATAGCTAGTAAGGTGTATCATCAGAAAAGAGACAGCAATTCCCCTTTCAGGAAGGATCCTGACCTTCACCCACATATAAAAATGCTTAAAAAATTTATAAAATAGTAAAACATCCCACACAGAAAACGCACATCATCTTACCTGGCCTCAAAACCAGATGCTTGAGATATTTTGGATCTCTCAGTCACATACATAAAAATCAACATAAAGCTGATAACACCTCCCAGCAAAGCCTTTTAAAGCAAACTGAGATAATCTGTGATGCCCACACAGCTCGACCACCTGTGCCCTGACGGTGATGGAGATGACTGGGGAAGAGGAGACCTTACCAGCTGTGTCAATCATCTTGCAAACTTCAGCCACCTGTCCTGCTGGGGCTGTCAACAACCAGAGGCTCGTCCCTGGAGTGTTGGCAACAGTGACTTCAGCCTGCAAGGCTTTGGTTTGGAAAAGGAAATGCTGGGGGGACAGGGAAGGAGATTTACAGACACTGGGTGTGTCTCACCAAGTGTGAATTTAACAATGCTTCTCATCAGGCACATTAAACCTCTCACAATACACTTTGCCCCTCAGGTGCCCTCCTCTTCTGTTACTGCGTGGAAACAATTCAGCCCCAGCATCATTAATCGAGGATCAGGTTCCTCTGTGCTTCCTTCCTGCTCGCTCCTTTCCCCCTCGCACTCCAACCACACGCAGCTGTGATACACAGTTCTAGGAAGAGAAGTTCCACTCTGAATCTCCTCCAGTCCTAACACTTCTAAGTCTACGGTAATTTAGTTAGAGCTGCAGGAGCACTGATCATGCTGAATTTGTATGTTCTTCTTTATGTGACCTGCTTCACTTTAAAGGCTGAGGGCATGTCTGCTGTTCCCCTCATCCCAGCACTCACACTCCCAAGGCACTCTGTTCCAGTCACAGGCTAATTTCCCAAAGTACCTTGGAAGGCACATTTAGCTGCCCTGTCCTACAATGTGTCTGTATTACTGAGGTGCAGGGTAGGATTAATGTTCAAAATCTGGAATAATTTGAAGAAGGTCAGCAGATTAAGCCCCTCCCTCTCTTAAAACTGGTATTATATTTTTGCACAGAGGCATCTCAAATTTCATGTGTACACTATATGTCTTGACATTATGCATGTATAGATACACACATTAAAAAATAATTTAAAAATAATCTGCACTGTGCCTGGTACTATTCTGGTCTAGTGGAAGCAAAGGCAAAAGTGAAAAGAAGGTGGAGGGGGAATAGAGCAACAATTAAAACGTGGTTCCCGTGGATAGATGTGCATCCAGCTCCCAAACCAGAGGTTTGCACTGGAAACATAAACCACAGAGTGCTCTGTAGTCTGTCAGTTCTCACTTGAGCTGCGAGTCCCAGGGGTCCCTGTGGTAGCCATTGAACCCGACCTCCACCCAGGTAGGGTCACTTCAGATTGACTCCTGGAACATGCACGAGAAAGGAAAGCAGAAGTAATTTGCTTTTGTCAGGGTTCTGCTTTGTAGTCATTTGAGGAAAATGTAACCAAAATAGAGAGGGATATAGAAGGTGGTGAAATATCCTTTTTTTAAAAATTTTTTTAATTTTTATTAAAAGCAAACAGTAGGTGTGCAAATGTCAGCAGCAGGAGGAGAAAGAGGAAATAAGACACTGGAGGAGCAGGTGGGCCTATGGGAAGTGGAGGAAGATGACGGGTACAGGAGAAAACAGCATAGCAGGAAGAAGACCAGGGGTGGAAAAGGGACACCACCACCAGTAGCAAAGCAAGTACAAAACACCCCATTAGGCCTAGTTCTTCTTCCCTGTGAATATCCCATGAACCAGTGGCCTTTGCAGCATTTTATCCATTTCCCCACTGAATATGGATCTGAAAAACACTCCACCTCTCAGGATGGCTGGGACTGGCTTGTCTAATGCCCTCCTCCTGCTCCAAGGCAAGAGCTGGCTCTCTCAGAAGCAGCATGCCACTTCCCAGTGCTCTGCCTCCCAGTCACTTTGACTGAGATGTGACCATCTCTGCAGACAATTGCAGGGTAAACATTCTCCCCTCCCTGCTCCCCCTTTCCCTCTTTCATGTGTACCCTACTAAGGGAGGTGGGATATAAACAAGGAGCAGGCTGGATGGAAGAGGTAAGGACAGGGGTGCTTCACTCTTCATTTCTGTCAGAGGAGACAGAGGGTGAGCAAATTCTTCCTGAAGTGAATGGAGCAATTCACACCTCTCAGAGCTGTTGCTTTAAACTGCACGTGTGTCTCAAGCCACATTCATCTCCGTGTTGTATTCCCTCTTGGTTCAGGACCTCTGACTGCGATGAATCGATCATTTCACACCTTTCTGAGAAGCCTTCCGTATAAGGGTTAGATTCTTCTAAGTGCTGTGTAATCCCCACGGTTATCTAACTGCCTTGAAATCTGGCACAGTCAAGGTGGTGATTAGAATTATTGATCTGAACTGGGGGTCACTTGAGTCAAGAATTCCCAAGATACAGCCTTTTATTTAAAAACAAAACAAAAACAAAAAAAAAACAAACAAAAAAACCAAAAACAAACAAAAACCCAAAACAAACAAACAAAAAACCAAACAAAAACCGAACCAAAACAAAACAAAAAAACCAAACCAGTGTTCCTTAACATTGACCAATTGTTCCAGTGTTTCCTTTGTGCACACATCTAGAATAAAACTGACCAAAGACTCCCAGTTGCTCAATATCTACCCCAGCAAATGAAAGCCATCAACTGGTATTCAAAGTCGAGATGCATCCAAATATTTGAGCTCCACACATGCAATGAATTCAATGCTCAGGACTTCAGGAGGTTACTGACCCTTTGAGTAAGTCTGAACATCTCCTTCCATTCCTATCTAAATATAAATTGCTTAAGAATCCTTCTTTCTGCACTTAATAAGCCTTCAGAAGTTAGAAACTAATTGCGGGTAGTTCATTTTGAAAATTGAGAAAAAACAGAAAAGGAAAGGTAAATCAGAGCTCTGGAAATAGTTCAGAAGGGATAAGAGGAAGGGGACTGACTAGACAGGTGAATAGAAACCTTCTCTAGGCTCTGGTGGCAAGATTAGAATAGCATCAATAGCTTGGAAAATAAAGGTATGACTATCTTCTGTGCAGCAGCTACAGGAATACAACTGCAGAGTCCCAAGGATCTGCCACAGCATGGTGCTTCAAATACCAAGGACTTGGTGGAAGAAGCAGGAGGTTTAAACTGAAAATGGCAGCAGAAGAGTTTAGGGGCAAAAGTGAGTGATGGCAGGGTCTGCAGGTGTGCCTTTCCAAGTAATGCACCTATGTGTTGGAACACTCATGTGGCAGGTTCTCAGGCTAAGGAGTCAGGAGCAGTTCCCAAGACAGGGGCCTCAGACATAACAGTGGGATCTGCAAAATGACCTTGGCCAGCAGTGACCTGAGAGGAGAACCTGCTGATGGTCCATGGAATGATACAAGTGAAGAGCTCTATTAATAAAGTTAAAATGAAGACACGAAAGAACTGTGTGAATTCACCAATTTTATAAAATATATCTTAGTTGATATTTAACTATAACTGTGTGTTGTTGGATGGTCTTGATGGAGTGTATTGGTTTTAGAATTATGCAGAATTGTGTGTGGAGAGAGTTCCTTCTTGTACTTTTGAAATCCCTGCGCAGTGAAACATAAAGAGGCAAGAATGTAAAATTAAGGAAGGGGAGGAGGAGGAGAAGCCTTTTCTGCCATTCCTGAGTAGAACTGTAACTTTAGACAAAGAGAAATAAAATCTCATTTTTGTTTTTGATGCAGTCAAGTTGTCTTATGAACAGCTCAGGCTTATAAGCCTCTTATTAAGACATTAAATCTGTGTCTGTGCAAAAAGTCATCAGCTACACTTTGGGTTTCTATTTCCCATGTGCTGGAAGCTGCAATACTATCAAGCAATCAGTGATTAAATTAAGGTAACTTTCAGTGAAATTCTGTCATTACTCTTTTGTCATTTCCCTTCATTTCTCAGGGGTTGACATTCTTCAGCACTGAGAAGCTGTTCATTTAATTCTCTAAGTAACTTCAAAAATAAACCACATATAATTTTATGAAAAAGTGTGTATTGGTGAATAAAAGCAGAGTTATCATGGAATGTGTGAGGAAACACATTCAACTTCCATTAGAATGCCTAAGGTGCTTTACAACTGAATGCCAGATGAATTCACAATAACATGAGACAACAGAAGAGCTTGGAAATGTCTACTCCAAAAGTGTGTATACCTTCACACACTTGCACATAATATGCAGAAATTCAGCCTAAACGATCCTAATAAAACAGAATATAAACTCTGAATTTAAAAAATAAAAAAAATAAATAAAGCAGTAATTGAAAGAGCAGTGAGGTACTCTGATTAACTAATAGCTACAGATATAAGAACAAAATGGAATTCTGGCAAGTCATTCAAAGAACAGCTGTTCCTTGAACTTTGTCTTCTTACTCAGATATTGCCCATAGGAAAAAACAAACGAACAAACAAAAATATACAAAAAAACAACCCTGCATTCAAAATTTACCAGAAGCAACAATCTATTAAATAAGTGATCTATGGATGGCAAAAGAGCACACTCACAAGGTCCCACAGCACAGCAGATAAATGCCACACTAAAGGACCTCCAAGGGATAAACCAACATGGAGCAACTTTGAAACTAAGATTATGTGTCAAGGATGGAAGAGCTCAGAAGCAGGTCAAAAGTTAAATTATGGCCTTTCAGGGGCTCAAAACTTAGAGTGAGGGTGAATTAATCTGTGGTATCACAGTCCATTTGTTAATTTGAAGTAAAACCACTCTCTCTACAGTCATTAATGACAGATTATTCTAATCCTCAATATCCCAAAAATGTGTGGGGTTGGTGGCCCAGAGGGCAGATGTGCCATTGAAACTCTTTCTCTTGGATGGAATTAGAGAGGGAGACTCCTGACTTAATGTTCCAAACCCCCTCCCCCACAAAAAACTGCCCGAATGAGAACTGCTGTGCATGTGTTGACAGTCACATACAGGCCAAGTGACAAAATGACAGTGAGAGTTCTCCTGAATCATTGGCAGCAGTCGATATATAGAGATATCTATATCTATATATATAGATATATATATATATAGTCTCTCCTGCTTGTCCCCCAAAATATGAAGTGCTGTTAAAGCCCCTTTTGGGAAGGTTTAGACAGGTTAGATTTTTCTTCCTTTACCTAAATTTATCATCCTCTCCCTTACACAGAAGAGCACAGAAACATGGGCTTCTCCAACAGGAGGAGGAGGAAGACAGCTGAGCTGTCTCTCAAATGAAGGATTCCCAAACTTCCCCTTAATAAAATTTTATTTAAAGTATTTAATAGGATGAATCCCAACTAGAAAACTAAACACATAACCTTTTGATTTCCACAGGAATGGCCCAGGGAGAATCTGGGGCACAGAGTGCCACAATACAGACCAGCAGTAAGGGAGCAGCAGCAAGAGGAACTCCCTTGGATACAGAAACACTTCAGGAAATCTTTAAAATCCCAGTCACAGCAAAGCAAAGGGTGCTCCAGCATTTTGTTTTTCCATGAGCTACATTCATCCAGGAAGCAGAAAGCACTAGTTGTTTCACTAAAATCCAAGTTAATGTGAAAAAGAAGTTAAAATGCTTTCTGAAAACTTAAATCTGTGCTCTGGCTTCTTATTAGTCCATGCTACAGTCTGCGTGCAAAAGGCAGTATATTTAACATCAGTAAACTTCCTCAATATTTATTTAAAACCCAGAGTATCTCAAAAGAGTGAAATAGAATTTTCACATGAGAGCTTCTTATACATGACTATTTGCATCAACAGATTAAATATAATTTCTTCCCTTTTAATTAACTTACCGGGCTGACAATACGTCAATAAGTTCTTTTCTGTTCTGGACTCTGAGTGTATTAGTTTTGTATCTGGAATCTTTACTAACTTCAGGCAAGTTCAGGATCTGAGTGAAAATAAAGATAAGTAAGAAATGTGCTCAGTAGTAGATATTTACATAGCTAACAAAATAAACTACTGATTTTTCTTTTTAAAAGTCACTGATTTCCAAAAATTATTATTTCTCATTAATCTTTTAATATAGACAAAGAAATTAAAATTAAATTATTTTAATGCCTCCTGGTTAATATTACATGACAAGTAAAGAACAAGACAGAAAATAAACTGAAGATACAAATCTTAGCTGACAGCTTTCACGATTTGGTAGGAGAAATTCTTATTATAGAACACTAAAACATTTGTAAGTTATTCCCATGAGGTTGGAGAGATCTGTGGGATTGTGCTGCGCTGAGTTATATGTCACAGAAGAAGAGGCATGCCTGTAGTTCATATGCTAGACTAAGAAAAGCTATGTCTAAGAATATTTCTTTTCACTTCAGTATTCTCTGTCAAAACGAAACAAAACAAAAACAAACAAAAAAACCCCAAAACAGACAAAAACAAACAAAAAAGTCTTTTTCCTATTGAAACATCATTGGGGTTTTTTATTATATTTTTCCAAAAGAATTAATAAAGACAAGTGGTGGTATAACCTCTAAGAAAGGAGAAATTTATCTTCTAACTGTGAGTCCCACATTAGAAACTTAAACATGTGCAACTTCCACATTAGAAATTCAAACAACATGCAAAGACAATAAAGACAATGTGAATTATATTATAAAGGAAATTAAATATGCAGAATGAGTCTTGAATTTTGTAGAGGGATTCTTTAGACAAAGTAGCTGTGTGGAAAACCAACACAATTTATCTATTTATGCCACAATGTCTTTTTATAGAACACAAATAAGCAGAATTAACTGTGTTTTCTAAATTTAATAAAAAATACCCCAATAATGTCAGCTGCAGAGCAAGGCAGCAGAGAATCTTATAAAGCAGGAGACTTTCACATCTTCTTCATGTGCTTTTACTCGCCAGCACACGCTCGAGACCAGTTTATCCTATGCTGATTCTTATAATCCTTCTAAACGTGCTGCATTTTTACAGGGCCATTTCTAACATGGCTTACCGAAAGGAAATACAGCGGGTCAAAGCTGAAGTCCCTACAGTCCATCATCCCATCTCTGCCTGAGCGATGCTTGGGAAGGGCTTAAGCACAGGGCCGGCACTTACAACACTGCCTTAATCTTCATCCAAACTCCAGTGCTCTTTAGGGCAGGACATTTCTGAGTTGGAGCTGTTTCCTATGTATTTTGTAATCATCAATGGATTTCTGTTTGATAGTTGGAGCTGTTCTCTATGTATTTAGTAATCATCAATGGATTTCTGTTTGATCAATGTATCCAGTTGCTCCTTGAGTCCATCTGCCTGTATGCTACCACACAAGGATACCTAAATTGGTGTCGATCTATTTACCTCAAATATAATATTCTGCTAATTCCTCAGGGACTGGTTTAGACCAAGGCTACTGTCATTTACTGACTCCTAACTTTGCTGAAGTGAACAAGGATATGCCTTCCCTTAAAAGTGAATATTTACTTATATAGAGAGATTTAAAGATATTCAAAACAGTCACCTCTGACATAGCTGTCACCTAGAAGGACAAAATTATGAACCCCAGGTATCTGTAAGTTAGGCTATAACAGTGATGATGTTACAAAACTGTTCTGCAGATTTTTATCTGCATTGTAACATAAAATATCAATCTAGCATCTTCCATCCATACTTAATTTATAGCATATTTTCTTTTTTTTTTCCTGTGTTTTCACAAACTATCTAGTTTATGAAAATCATAATATGGCCCAATTTAACTTTAGGAAATACCTAAATTTTCCTATCTGGAATTTTATATTGGTATCCCACAAAATTATATCCTTTTCTTATTACTGATATTTTGGAGTTACAAATCACTGCATTAGGAAAAAATAAAAAAGAAAAAATAAAAACGAAAAAAAAAAAAGAAAAAAAAAGAAAAATATCATGCAAAGTTGTTCAAAGTAAATTTTAGTGAATACTTATTTATGAGAGCTTCAAAAAAAAGCCAAGAAATTAATCAGAAAACCGGTTCCACTTGATGAGTTATACGAAAAAAATTGATCATATGGAGTTGCTCACTCTGCTGTTTTAATTAACGTTACCAACTTCAGCTTTAACTTAATGTCCATCTGTTGTAAAGCTGCATGCCTATATATGTTCTCCATTTTTTTATGACTAACAAATGCACACTTGAGAAGTTATTCATCAATGTACCATTCATCTCTCTGCATGACTTCGTGGGGACCATTTGGGATGAAACTGCTGTTCCCCCTTTGGGGACTGGTTCAAGCTCTCAGATGCACACTCAGAGCTGATGCTCTCTGTGTTTTTCTCCACCAGCCAAAGCTGCTGGTGCTCTCTTTGCTGGGCACAAAACCTCAGCCTTCTGGAGGTTCTCCCTCAGTATTTCTTATTCAGACTGGAGCAGCCACAGGTCAGGATGTGCTGTTGTAACACTTGACCACAATGAAATGCGCTCCAGCCAGCAGCGTCACAAAGTTCTCCTGCAACTATCCAAGCCCCCAAAAAAGATAGTTAGTTGTTGCTGATTTTGAAAATATCACAGTGAATTATTCCAGATTTTTCTTTCTGCTTGCCTGGAAAGATACAGTTGAAGCAGAATGTTTGCAATTGTTTACAGCTCAAGCCAGCTGTTACCTCTCCAGTCTGTGTCTTCAGAGCAGCAGCTTCCACACAGCCTGTATTTTTAGCACCAACTCATCTCAGAAAGATTCTCTAACAGCAATTCCAATGTTTGAATTAGTGGTCTCTACGTTCACTAAAGTTCATGAGTGTGTTACAGGCCTTCCTGTAATAAAGTTCTTTACTGGCTCTCTCTCTTCACAGTGTTTTAAGTTCCAAATCACCTTTGATTCAGCACAGAGCACACCGTTAAAGGCTATTATGTCGTTTTTTAAAAGACTATCTAATGCTCCATGCAAAACTTCCCTTGTCCCAGTTTACATGTCACTGGGGTCCTTCGTTTAGGGTATTGATACATTTTATTTAGAACAATTTTTAGTTTATTTGCAGATTTGTTCTTCAGCACCATATCTCTGCAGCCCACAGTCCTGGAACATTCCTTTTCTAAGAAGCCCTCAAGTTTCTCTGTGAGCACAGAGCAGCACATGCTGATGTTGAAAAGGACCACTGACTAAAGCCACACAAGAACAATCCATCCCCCAGCTTTGTTTGGCCAATACCTGTGCCTAAAATGTATTTTATGGAGAGAACAGTGCCACATTTCTTCCTGAGAAAGGCACTAGGGTGACTCATGAAGGTCTTTAGGTTGTTCATTTTTTTTCAGCTAATTAGATGTGCACAGACTTGAAAAGGGGCTCAGCATCCACAGGATTGGGGACTGGGATGTTCTGAATTCAGGGGCAAAACACAAAACTCGTAACAGATCATAACTAGACGATCAGCCAGAACTGCAGGGGTAGAACCTATAGCCACCACTTATTTTCAAAAAAAAAAAAAAAAAAAAAGAGGGGAAAAAAAAAATCAGCATCTGCATTTTCCTAGTCAGAATGGAAACTATTGCACATTTCTTGCCTAGCACACCTTGCACACAGTAACAAACTGATGATCATTGCCAGCTCCCACCACGATGTAGCCATCCTTGGTCTTAAAAGCCTGGAAGAACAAAGACAGGTGATTTAGCTGTAATGAAACTATTAAGTATTAGCACATCTTTGAAGTGAAACTTTGTAAATAATGTTCAAATGACTTCCCTAAATATTTCCATTTCCATATATAAAAGTGGTTCAAAGTCATCCACAAAGACTTTTTTTCCCTAGAGTTGAGAAGTTATCTTGATTAACAGTTTATTTGCATCCTGAAACTTTGCAAATGTGTCCCAGACTCCCAGAGACTAAGGATTACCACAATAATTCTTATTTCAAGTGTTTACTGAGATTCACTCTGAGCCGGACTCAGGGCAGAGAGGTACACTCAAGTGTCACAGCCACTGACCAAATGCAGCAAAAAAATACTTGCCAAATAGCAACTAGAAATTAGGAATTCACATGAGAATGAAAGGTATAGACTGAATCTTTCCAGCTCTTTGGCTGGAGAATAAGCTATCTCCTTAGTCAGTGGTCTCAAGACTGAGCCCCTGGAGGAAATGACACTTCTTTTCCATCTTTTAGATTTATTTTTACTTTTGACTTCATTACAATGACCTTACTGGTGAACAGCATATTTGACTGCGTCGGACATAGCAGCTTTTATTTCAGTTGAAACATCTTACTTAGATTTTCACAGGAAAAAATAAAATCTGTAATTGGCAACATCCTTAATTTTTACAAGTGTGTCAGGTCATCTTCTAAAACCAGATTCTTCTTTTCTTTATAGCTCTGCCTCATACCAGGGTGTGTAAATAACCAGTTGCAGTCCTACATGTTACCAGAACAGCATCTGCAAACACTGAGGAAAAATCCTTTTACTATTAATTTGACTTCAGTGTAAGGGGCCAGCACAGGCTGGTGCACTAATGGTGATGAAGCCTTGCAATACTTGCTTGCAGAGTGCAAAACTCAGCTTCTATTACTGAAAATACATTTTTTTTAATGAACTGTCATGTTCTGATCTAAAGGTATGTATTCTTACAATAAATTTTGGTAAAATAACACATAAAAATAAGTCCTGGTGTGGAAACACTTTAAAAATTAAAAGTCTTCTCATGCCACTTCTTCTTCACAGAGTGAATATGCCATTTCAGCTTGCAATCCTTCATACAGATACAAATACATTCACTAAGGCTCTTTTACCATCTGGTATAGTCAAAGTTTTAAAATTGTATGTGGACAAGTATGCCCACTGAAGTGCAAGTAACTGTACATCATAATTATAATATCACTTGTTTGCTCTTGCCATGTCTCATTGCATGGTAAATAGTATTGGTCAGTGATAAAGTTTAGCAATTTATTTTTCACACATTTAATTAAGTACTTCAGTCTAAGATTCTAAGCAAGCAAGGATGAAATTCAGCAAACATTTAGTTCCAAGCATGCAGAAAAAGTACCACTGATTTAGCTCAACATAGCAGAAGTTTAGAAATATGCACAATAGAAAGGTCCTGAATACTCACAGTGAAGAAAGCAGTGAGCACAGAAAAAAAAGTGGGGAAAAGAATACAAAAATTAAAGTTACATGTGAACACATAAACATTTCTTAGATAAATCTGTTCATAAAGACTCCTTTGCGAATCATGACAGAGCCTGATCCGAGAATATCCAAGACACTCCTCCCCAATAAATGGCTTTTAGTAGGAATTGTTACGGATTGAAACTGTCAGGATAAACTTACTACCTTTGTTACAGGCAAGATCTGTTTTGTGAACAGTCTGCCCAAATCCTCACCTGTCTTTGCTGATGCTCTAATTCTAAAATCAGCCACATACACATCACAAAAATTATGGGTTAAACACTACATGCAGTTTTTATTGGTGGGACCACCTACTACTTCCAGTGAGCACAAATCAGAATTCTTCTGTTCCTTCCTTCAAGCTCTTAGTCTGGATGCCTCTTGCAGATTGCAAAGCCTGCAACGTATGTCATATGTACAGGTGCACTCCAAAATATATTTATATTGGTAGCATGGGCAAAGCTGAGAGGGTTTATTATTTACCAGCAACTCCTCTTGAGCCTCCCATCTGTGGAAGAAGGCTGCAGGCACACAATAGCTGCATTCCATTGGGAAACATGCATCTGCCCCCCGCCGCTGCCCATGCAGCAGCGGAAGTGCCCTGCATGGAAGGGCCTGGTTATTAGCATGTGTGCTTCACTTGCTTTCTGGAATGTGTGGGAAAACTGATTATTCTTAATTGCCTTGTATGTCTAAAAAGCTAAAACAACAATCATGTCATCCACACACAACAAAAAGTGGTATCATAATAAATGCAGCAGTGTCTTTTTCCATGAAGCTTAACTCAAATGTCTTCTGCCGCTATTTTAAGCTTCCCATTACAAAACAGCTGAATATTTGCCAGTCATTGCTGCTGATAAAGCAGAAACTCCCAAATGTTACGAGCACAATATTGATGGCACCATTTAAGGGTGACAATGGGTTTATTCATCGCTCATAAATGCACACACACTACAGGTTACCACAGGTTACTGTCTGGTCACAGGAAGCTTCACAACCTCATTGTGCAAAGGAGAGTAAGGGCAAAGTGCAGACAGATTTTAATGAGATTCTGTTTTGATGAACTGCTGTCCATCACATCGAATCAGTTCACATTAGTGCAACAAAAAGGCACTACACACACAGGGCAAAAGTCTTCTTTCCCTTTCCTTTTCTCTGAAGAATGAGACCATCTGATAAAATTCTTGAGAGCACAAGCAAGAGTTAATCTGCTCCTCCCATGTGATATCCCGAGTGACAGCACATCATTCAGTGAAAACGAGAAACAAATACCAAGCAAAACAATTACTCCACATCTCATTCAGAGAAAAGGCAGAGACAGATTGTGAGCATCCAACAATGGAGCTTTTCAGTATGGTGCAGAAGACATGAGGGTTTCTAGGAAGATAATCTGCAAACTCACAGTGAAGAGTATCTAGTACATGACATCAACACAACACACGACATCGAAAGCAGGACTCGAGGTCCAGCGCGCTTGCATCAACACCTCACACTGTGTGCTGGTTTAAAGTTAAACTGGCAGGAGAAATGAATCCAACTCAGAATGGGATTGCAAGTCAGGATAACAATTTAATAAAAAGATCACAATAAATACACTGATACAGAAGGAAAATCCGTTTGACCCACAAAAACAGATGTATAGCCCAGCACAGTGGGACACGAGCAGGAAGGAGCTCACCAACCCCTGTGCTGAGCACCACTTGGGCACCTGAATTCAGAGTAAAGAGAAAGAAGGAACCTGCTGGTGGAAATGATGGTTGCAGTCTGGTCAAGTGCGCCAGTCACAGTCCTGTTGAAGCTCTGCTTTTCCTCTGGATCCCACCAGTGGTGCCCCAGTCCCAAAATCCCAAGCTTATCTCTGCTTGGGCTCAGGTGGGAATGCCCAGTCCCTCCCCCAGGGTGGGGCGTTTCCCAAGGGGTGATTTACTCTGTGAGGTCAATCCTGGCATATTTTTGGCATCCCTGATGGCCCCTGAGCAGACATGACCCCTCAGGTGGGTGTAAAGGTGCTGGTGGCTCCCTGGAGAGGACTTATCACACCTGAGTCACTGATGTGAAGACAGGAAAACTTCCTTATCTCACAGGAGTTCTAAATACCCAGTTTGTACCCTGAGGGGTGGGTGTGCCCTGGGCAGCTGCTGTCAATGAGCCATTGTGGGCAGTTCATGAGAAAAATGACAGAGAGAGTTTAGAATACACACCCACACAGTGACAGACTGATCCTGGTTACTATAACCAGGACACACTGTCTAATGGATGTTACAGGATTTCACTGAGATCCAACACTTCTCCAGGTTTGATCCTACAACGCTGTGTATACCTGAGATTCTCTGTGTACTGAAATATTTTGATGTCCCCAAACACATGGCATATAAACTCTGTCCTCCTTCAGAAATGTTCCAAGTGGTTTACAGGTATTCTCCAAATATGCTGTAGAGACTACACAGTAGAGATGCAGGCCAATTATCAGAGCAAACAGAGACTTGCTGAGGTCATGAGGCAAAACCAGCCTTTTCTTTTTGCACTGCCCTAAGTCAATAGCTTTCAAAATTCACCAGCTTTAAAGGCATTAATGAAAGATCACTAATCTTTGTATTTGTTGCCAGCTTTATGAATTTTAAGTCTGTATATGCCATGGCAATCATCAATCATGCATGAATATCTGTGCATATGTTTCAATTTGAATGTTGATTCCACAAACAAAACTTCAAAATGTAAGGAACCAACGAAAAGATATGGAAATTCCAATAAAATTATCTGATGTCCGGGTCAGTTTCCAGTATTTGAATCCAAAACAGAGAAATGAAACCAACCACAACATCTGCAGTTGCACGTGGCAAAGTTTTACCCCCCTCCAGGCTAAACAGCCCAAGTTCTTTGAGTCTCTCCTCATGTGTGAGATGCTCCAGCACAGGCTGAGTTACAGCCACCACCACTACCAGGTAGTTTCCCAGTGCCACCAGGACTGTCCAGGGTAAATGCAAAGGATACAAGAGCCACGCAGGCAGAAATGAGATGTCACTTTTTCACAGACGTCCTAGGGTGAAGATTTTGGAGGCCAAACAATACTTGGAGAGACCAACAGAATAAAGCACTGGGTTTTTGAAATTGGAGGATTATTCCATACTTAGGAGAGGTTAATACCTTTAATTATCTGAACAAATTACTGATTATTTCCATTGCCAGTTACCTTATTTGCCTGTTTATTGACAATGGCAGTCCATGGTTGAAATATTTGAAAGCTTGCAGGTCTCCTCATGGAGGAAGGTTTGCACTGCAGCAGATATGGTAAAAGGGATGTGCTACTCATCTCTATGAGCTGTCTTCTCTCATGTTTCTGTGTGAGTAACACAGAGATTTATGATCCCTTTTCACTGGGAACAGCTGATGATAGATACTCTCAGATTTGAAGTATCTTGAAAGACAGCACTGCCTTTTGATTCATGAAGTTGAAGAGTAGCATCCCTAAAAGCATCCAACAATGGCCCATGAGGAGAACAGCTAAAGGTTTTCGGGTAGTCACTATGAATTGGTGAGTTCTGGAGCAGAATTTTGCATGTCTTTTAACTGCTGCTGGTTTTACAGAGCAATGGGCTGATTGCTTCAACTTTAAGCTGCTTCCTTAAGATTTTGGAAAGACATTATGCTTCTATAAAGGCTAGATACAGTATTTCTGTGAGCTGTGTGTTTGTCAGGCCAACAGGGAGGTCTCTCAGATGGCATTAAAGGAGAACACTCCTCTGAACTTCTTCCCGAGCTTCATGTGAAGGCTGAATGAAACTTTGGGACCAGCTGGGGACAGAGAAGAACAAAGACACCTTCCCGAGAAGTCTGTAAACACAGCACCAAAAAAAAACCAAACCGATATTTTCAAACAAAGCTTTAAAATGTATCATATGACTTTTTTTTTTTGGGTGCCATCCTTCCTCTCCCCTCCATTGTCCCATTTTCAGAATCAGTGAATAATCCCTCAGTTAAACACTGTGTGACCATACGTAGGTCTTCATTTAGGAGCTTGAAGCACTTCCCTGGTATTAATGGGTGTGGTCAAAGGGAAGAGCTGGTCTCTTGCAGGCTTGGAACCACAGAATTCTATTGCATAATTTGTCTTCAATTAGACTTTGAAGTTTCCAGTGCAAGATTCAATTCAATGCAAAGGTCACTTGAGGACAAGCATTATCTAGTTTTAGTGTAGATTAAGGGCTACATTTAAGAAGGTGATGTATTCAGGATTCAGCTGACCTGTACAGGTTCTCTTATCCTGCAAACCCAATGTCTTTACAGCAAATGTTGATTTTCTCTCTCCAAGCAAATCAAACTCTGGTTCCCTAATGAACTAAAGTATAGGAGATCCTCAGATTTCCATCAGATCCAGAATCGTTACATTCCTTCCAGATGGAATAAACTTGGCACTTATTTTCTCTACCCTTACACACTGATTTGAATAAAACTTCAGCTGTGCCACAGGACCATGGAGGAGTCACATTCTTTTTTCCTTCAAGGGAACGGCACAATCCTTTCATAACAACTCAATATTTAATTACTGTAACAAATGGGAACAAGACCAAGAAGTTTGGTCAGTGGTAGTTCTGAGCAATACATATAAATCATAAAGACCACACACTTTGAAACTATTTGCCTACTTTGCACTCCCCTCCAGTGAAAGCAAACAGTAAAAATAAAAAAATGTAAATTTCATGGACTGGATTAATGTATGCTGGATGTTCTCACCAAGCAACTTGAAGAAGGGCATTCCACACAATGATTTCACTTTTTCTCTCTGAGTTTTCCAACTGCTGCTTGTCTCTCCCTCCCCTGCCAAGCTGCAGGACATACTACCCTGCAACTTCACAGGTATCAGAATCTACCAGACAGGTTAGCATTGACAATATCTGCAATAATTCTCTTTGGCGGGGGGGAACAAAAAAACAACAAAACAAAACCACAGAGAAGCTTGACTGGATGCTATGAGCTTCTAGGAAAGGTGTTTCTCACAAGAGTGGGAAAGATTACTTCAGTCCCTGAGATGAGGCAGAACACCAGCACTGATGCCAGGGAATGCACACCACAGACAAGCAACAGGGAGGATGATTCACTTCTGCAGAACCCACAACCCAGTTAGATGATTTTTCTGATCAGCTTTCATGTTCCATACATGTGTGAGTCCTTAAAGAAATTATGTTACCCAACTGATCCAGGAACAAAGCTGATGAGGCATTAAAAGGGCTTTGAACACACCTTCCTGAAAGGGCCAACAAAGTAAACACAAAATCACAGCATCAGACAGGGATATCTACCTTGGGCATTATCATGTATTACTCCCAACATTCCTTCAGGAAACAGAACAGCCCAAATCCACTCTCAGGCCATGCCATGGTTTTATCCAGTTGTTGCCCAACGTGAGAATTATAAACTGCTGGGAACAGGCTCTCCAAAGCCTCTCCAATTCCAGCTCACTGTCTGAAGAAACATGTTGGAGAGAGGATTTCTCCCTTTCCTTGGGCATATGCCACTTACACTGCTCATGTCCCACTTGACTAGATACAACACATAGGTCTGTAACCTCAAATTATCAGTTGGACAAACTATTTACCAAAAAGCCTTTCACAGTTGTTACTTCATATCCAATAGTGCAATGTTAACTTTGGATGGCACTTGTACTCAAAGACTTTTCTCCAGACTATCTCAAAGAACATATGCTACAAGAAAATGAAACTGTTTTCTAGTGTGAATGCAATCTACATTTATGCTCCCCACCCAAAAAGCCATTTAAAAACTCCTGGAAGAACACTGAACAGCTTTAAAGTGGGAAACTTGTCATTTTCCCAAATTTCTAAAATTTTAAATATCTAAACTATACCTCAATTAAAAATAAATTATCTGGTATTGTAAACTGGCATTTAAACTATTTCTTGCTGTTAGAAAAATATCAGGATCACATTCTCCATTGCCACATTAGTTTTCCATTAGTTTTTCAACAATGAAATTACACACACAAAATAAATAAACTTTAATCACGGTATCACACTGGAGCCAGTGTAATTAATGTTGTGTCAGCATTTCCATTTAAGCCACTCTTTTCGAGAGGTTTATAGCACAGCCATAAAAATTCAGTTAGGTTGAAATTAGGCAAACAAGGTCTTATACAACAAGCAACATTTAAGTGTATATACAGACAGCAGCCAGTTACTGCTTACGTGGGAATTAAAATAGACGCTTACTGATTTTAAAGGGCACTGCAGAGCCATTTTTTTAAACAATATTTTTCTCAACATTCATAATAATCTCTCAAAAGCCCAAATTCAAGCTATGTTTCCTTATCTTTTTTTCCCTCTCACACGACAGTTCACACGATTTCTTCTGATTTTGGCATTGTAAGCACTGGGGTTTTGTTTTGTTTTAAAGTAAAAGAATGCAATGAAAACATTTCTTTTGAAAAACAACACACATGGCCACAGTTTGATTCTGATACAGACCTGCAGGCATTCCTGATGAAGAAATGACAAATACTTCTTACACCTTCCAAAAATCAAAAGATGTAGCTGTCTGGAAAATATGAGTGCTCGAATATGAGGTTTTTAAGAGTCTTATTTAGAATTTAATTCTAAATGAGGTCTTATTTCTGATTTTAGTAGAAATCATCAGAGCGGGATTTGTGTCATTGTTTCTGTCCCTTTCCCCCTTCTACTCTGACATTCAGTGATGTAGAGGTACAATTTCCAAAGGGGAGCTTTGTGATACTGACTACCTTTTCTATAACACACTGAGCCAGTAAGTCTGGGATTTCAAGCTGCAGACAGATGACCCAGTGCAAGCAAACTGGAGCTCAGGCTGGACATGCAGTGCTGTGGACTTAGAGGTCCTAATAATTTAATGTTCTGATGCAAAGACAGGCTCTTCAAAAAGCTCAGTGGAGTAATTTGTGAGTTTCTTGACAAGGAGTCAACAGAGCAAGGAATTAAATTAGCACAAAAATCAGCAGAAACACCACCAAGGACACAACATTTACAGGGGTGCAAAACTGGCTGTGTTCCACAATCTGCCACTTTCATGACTGAAAATAAACGGCATTCACGTTTGAAATCTTCCATTTAGCTGCCAATGACAATGTATAAAGGCAAGAAAGAGAACAGTAAACACAAGAGAGTGAACCAAGGATGGACTTCAAATATTTCAACCTTGACTCTTCAGTATCCCTGATTTGTGGTTTCAAGTTAGACTCATTAAGGTCTGGACTGGCCAGATATCTAGGATGCACATTATTTAAAGTGCTGAATGTATGCCAGGAATTCATTGTGGGGCAATAAGACTAATGCTGGTGAGATTTCTATAAATAAATAAAAAAATAAATAAATAAATAAATTCTTGACTAGTGGAACACTCAAATATGTCCAGAAAAGATCAGCACTCTCTTTCCTCTTAATTTTCTTGTTAAGTTCTATGAGGTTTCCTCAAAACTATAAGATTCAGACGTTTGTTTTTCTCTAATATTCTTTTCTTCATCATTACCCTTTAGTCTGAGAAATACTGAAATTTAATATCATATTACTGCAATTACAATTGCATCTACCTCAAATTTGGCATTACACCAATTGTTACAGCTTGAAAATCACTACAATTAGAAATTAAAATATTATCCCTTTTGTCAAGCTAATATCTTACTGACCTATATTTAACCAACTTTTCATTCTGTCATCTGAATCTGTCCAATTATCTGCTGAGGAAGAGCTGAAGAAATCTGCATGCTTGCAGCTCCTATTTTGGGTTTTATCAAAGATCTTTACATCTATGGCTTGTAAAACGCCTTTTCTATAAAAAACATAACTATCTCTTACAAAAGAATGTGTTCTGGAGAACCCACACAGCATAAGTGTTCTTCTATTGTCACTACCTAAAACCTACACCAGATTTTATCCACGTTTGTGCAAAATCAACTCTTTGCACCCCTTCCTGCCCGAAAAGTCTGAAGGACATAGGTATGCCAATAAAACCATGGGGAAATGCAAGAGGAGGAGGCAAAAGGAGGAGAATTAGAAAATTCCACCTTTCCCTTCAGATTTGAAAGGAAAAAAACTCAAGTTTCCACTGCCAGGTACATGATGCTGTTCTTTAACAAAAACCTGATTCTTGCTAATTGTTATGTTTGTTTCAAGCGTCCATCTTGCCTTATGCTGCCAAAAAACCTCATAAGGATTTTTTTGCTCTAGGTGCCCAAGGGGCAGCTTCCTTCTCATACAAGACAGTATGAGCACCCAAATGACAATTCTATTTTAATCACGGGGGGAATCATAGGAGTCTGGGCTCATTTAGGGCAGGATTCTGACTCTGAAGACCACCCAGTACTACAGGGCCTTAATTTCTTGGCATGACCAGAAAGGTTACTCTCCCTATCAATCTAAACCCTTAGTTTACACTTTCCTAAAGAAAAGCCCAATTGTAACCCAAAATGGCAAATTAAAATGTTAAGGACTATGACTACATGTACCTCTGCCAAACACTGTGACATCAGGAAAATCAGTGCAAAATTACTACTTTTTTTTTTTTTTTTTTTTGCCACAGATAGTTGCCATAAGCTGTTTATTTTATAGTTAAGAAAGTGCCAAATTGTGAAACACAGCCAATTTTTCACCCCTGTAATTGTTGTGTCCTCGGTGGTGTTTCTGCTGATCTTCGTCAGCATCAGTGTTAATTCAATTCCTTGCTCTTCTCTGTTGACTGGTTGTCAAGAAACTCACAGATTATTCCACCCAGCTTTTTGAAGAGCCTTTCCCTGCAGCAGGACAGAACTCTGTAACAGCATCACTGCCCCTCAACCAACTCCCAAGAGAGCATGCACGTACGCTGCTTCCATTAGAGCCTTTAGCAAAAACCACGCTCCTCTCACGTATTTTCATAACAAATCATTTACAGCCACGAAACCAACGCGCACATTCACAGCCATGTGTTAGGTTAATTTAATTAATTAGCCACACGTAGTCAAACTAAGCTCAATGCTACCCAGCTACTGCTTTCCACATACCATAGCACAGCCAGGTCACAGCCTACATGCTACCAGCAGAGCCCTCCAGTGAGTGAGCATCTCACAGGGAGGGAGCGGGGCTTGTTCCAGGAATGATCCTGGCTATGGAGGGGCCCAGGCTGGCTCTGGCTAAGGGATGGTGCCAGCGAGTCTGGAGGAGCAGCCTGGCACCTGACCCTCGTCACGCTCTCGCCTCCCTCATTGTTTAAGCCGGCGAAGTCAAAGGGCTTTGGTCCCCTAATGATCCAGATGGCCTTGTGGTGACACGGGGTTGGCATCGAGCGGGCGGCGGCGAGCCCGGCACACAGACCTGCCATTGTGCTGGGGAGGACTCCAGTGGGCTGCTGGCAGCAGCCTGGCCTGTTCTTGCACCCCTGGTAACAGGCTGAAGTGCTGCCTGCCCACTGCTCCCTGGAGTTGGCTATGAAATGGCCTCTCGTGATAAAAAAGAGGGTCTTGTGTCTCGATTATATGAAGCTGATATCTGATTGCCTCACTCGGGGAGAGGGAAGAAGGAGCAAATAGTGAGAAGAGGTGCGTGGATTTGTAAGGGCTCTTCCTCGCCCCAGAAGGGTGATGAAAGCATTAGGATGTTTTACAGCTTCCTTTATAACAGTGCCCAAAAATAGAGGAGAGTAACCAAAGAGTAACAAAATGCATTTAATGGTTATATTAATTAATAACAGAGACAGCTTTCAGCAACAGTGGGATACTGGTATAACTAATTTCCTTCCAATATACATTTTCATTCAAAGTTACAAAGCTTGGGCATTTTATGAGACATTGACAGAGCTGTGCTTTTAAGTGGGAATGATCTCTGCTGGAGAAAATCACTCAGGGAGCACACCAGTGTTCACATGAGGTTACCTACTGAGGCAGAAGACTTTGTAGACAAAGAATGCATTTCTCCAGCTACTTTTCAGAATCTGCAGAAGTTAAAACAAAATACACCAAGTGAGCAAACGGTGCAACCTTTAGCTGCCATAAAGAATGTAAAATCAACTGAAATAAGTTGGACTGCATTGGACCACAGCTTCCAGATGAAAACAAAGATCCTATAGAATGAGATTTGCATTCTTTTCACATACAAATAAAACCATGGTTTTCAAAGTATAAAACAGGAGGACAGCCTTCCTCTCCCAGAATTTTAAAGCCCACTCAAAATCTTTTTGGTCTTAAAACAGGAAAAAAAAATTAAATCAGGAAATCTATGGCAGCATATGATTGCCTACCCTGAGTGTTTTGGCATTTCTAGGTTTAGACTAGACAATATAAGAGACTCTGCAGAAGTACCAAGGCAAACTCAGGGTATGGATAACTTCCACTTCTAGTGGAGGGTGTCCTTGCCCATGGCAGGGGGGTTGGAACTTAAAAGATCCTTAAGGTCCCTTCCAACCAAAGTAATTCCATGATTCCATGAGCGCTGTTTGTCCTGTTTTCCAGAGTTTCCAGACTGCAGAATGTGAGCTGAGCCCCATCTTCCTGAGCTGCTACAAGGACTTTTAAAATACAATCCAGAATGAATACACTACTAAAAGCACCCAGGCTGGGACCTAGGGGTGTTCAGTGATAGTCATCTGTCCCCTCTGACCAGCAGTGCTCATCCTCTACTCAGATGTTTCTGAAAACCCTCTGCTGCTAGTTTGCTGTTGGCATCAAGAATCATGGAGGTAGACAGCAATGAGAAGGGACTCAAGATTTGCACTGATCATTGCTACATTTCCACTGTTGAAATGTCACCTACAAAAAAAACTCAGTCTGCAGGAGGACAGACAGCTTCAGGAGGCACACTTAGGCTTTCCCTTTCTCTTCTCACATCGATTAGCAGAACGTAAATGTAAAGATCAGAAAGCAGTTATGCCACAAATGTGTCTTTAAAACAAGGATCACACATGAGGTGGTAGAAGGATCATCTTTGCTCCCATCCAGACAACAATAGAAGTAATGGATAGTAAAAGTGAGGTGGCCTGAACATTTTTTTCTGGACAATTCTTCTGCCCAAAACAGCTCTTCCTGTAAGAAAGGGCAGGAAGGAGGTGGAGGGAACCCTGCACACCCCAACAGCTGCAGCTCCCAGTCCCTGTGCTAACTTCTCCACACACTGTGCCTTCCACACAATGTCCACAGCCAGATGTCCAAGACAGAGGTTTGGCAGGGAAGTGTTCTGTTGATACAGATCAGCATCAATTGAATCACGACAGACACAGAAGTTGCTAAACTTTGCTAGATACACAGAAGTGAGCAAACTCCTCGCTCAAAAGTGGTTTACTTTTCCTAAAACTGACAGTTGATTTGAGAGTTAGATCTGGATATTTTGGAAAAAAGAGTTTAGATGGTGAAAAAAGAACATTTATGTCAATTCCAATTAAACTCTGAAACAAGAACAACCTCATCTGATGAATTGTTGCTTTACCTTCTGAGGAACATTGGCTGAAAATTACTGTTTTGTTTTAAAAGTATTCAAGTTTTCCTTCTGTTAGAACCAACAGTAACAGAATTAAGAGCATCAATGACTTGAGGGCTCATTATTTTAGCTATTGGCATTTATAGAGCTTGTTAACACAAAGAATGCTAATGGACTGGAGGAAAAATTAGATAAGTCACTTTGTAGAACACATCAGTAGTCTGAAAATCATCCATACAGTTAGATCATCACCATCATTTCACATTAAGTCATCCAAACAAAAACATGTAGCAAGTTCTGACTGATATTATCAACCAAAACCCTTAAAATGTGACATCAGGTGGGAATCAAGGAGCGGATGAACAAGGACTGACCTTTCTGGGGAGAATCTGAATGCAAGTGCCTTTGTTGTCTGGAGCAGCACAGGGGTGGCAAGTACCAAACAGGAGCACAGGATATCATCATTTCAGAGCTAAATGTGGCTCTAATCACAAACTTGGGTAAAAAGTTATGGTAAGGGCTCAGGAGATGAGTTTGTCTTCTTGGCCCAGCCAGAAGACATGGAAGTAAAGCACAGGCTCTACCACTGCTTGGTTTTGAGGATGGGCATAAACAGCCCATAGTCAGATCACAGGCACCGATCCCGCCTGTCATGAAATCCACCCTTGCTCCCCCTCAGAGATATGTCACAGACAGCATGTTTCTAAAGTGAGCAGACACACGGGGATTTTATTGTCAAAAACCTTTGTTGGCCATGACATTTTCCCTCAGTTGGCCAAGTCATACCAACAACATGTGTTTATACACTGAGAAGAGCACAAAGAAATTTCCTCCTGCCAGGTGGTCTCACGTTTCACTTCTTTCTGAGGCAGTGTGACTGAAAATTACTGCTCCATCGAACAACTACAGACCCAGTGCCTCCACATGTGAGGCAGAAATAAAGGAAACTGCTGGGAAATTTAAAAACTATTAAACATATGGGATCTCCAGATTATGTCTATGTCACACATTCTTCTCTCATATCCCTATTCAGGGACCTTTAGCCTGGATGACCTAGCAGGCAAATTATGAAGGTTGGGAAAAATTGTGGCTTCATCAGAACTCCCAGGCTTTCTCTTAAAAAATCAGTTGTAATTTCAGAGAAATTATCATTTTTCCATCCTCTGGCTTTGAAGAAGTCACTGAAATGCATAATTACTCACTGTGGGCATCAGCAAAAGCCTGGCCAAAACCCAAATCACAGTGAAGGGGCAGTAAGGGATCACAGCAAGCTTAGGTGTTGGTAAGTACCCCCTTCACAGTCATGCACAGGCACAGCAAACTCCTTACAGAGGTCCACGAGGGTGCACCCCACGCTGGGGAAGAAGTCCTGCCAGCTCTGCAAGAAGATGCACAAGGATTCTGCAGCTACTTAACCTGCCTCAGCTGCCTCCATAACTCCATATCTGCACAGGAGACCTGGCCAGACCTGCTGCTGACTTCTAAGGGCAACGAGGACTCTTGAAACCCTTTGCACTGTGTTTCATGCCCAGAATTTCCTGCTCTTCCTAAAATGAGGGCTATATTCACACTAACAGATGGAAAACATCATCAACTGGAGCTGGACCCATGCCTTGCTACTGGCTTTTAAGAAATCCATGGAAGTGCTTCAATAGTCGAGTTGAAACCATTTTTATATAGTGGCCTGTAAGGTGAAAGTCTTCCCATGTTGCACTGCATAAAAATTCACACAGTGATGTGTCTTAGTGAAGTACCTGCAGAGCTTTATGTGCCCAACCCAGTGCCAGTGGAGACACAGGGCTCTGGTCTGACATGAATATTGATTTGCAAGTAGATGCTCCATGGAAAAAACAATTTACAGTAACCATGCCAAAAAAAAAGGGAAAAAAAAAAAAAAAAGAAAAAGAAAAATTCAAAGCCAAACCAACTTCCCTTAAAAAAAACAACAGACAGAGGAGCTGAAAAAGAGATGCCATCAAAAGCAGGTCTGTGACAACAACAGCAGAAAAAAAGAATAATATGAATGAAAGAGATTGCATCAGAACGTCGGGGGAAATCCCCAGTCCTGGAACTTGCAGTCTCAGAGAGGGAGCAGGAAATCAAAAGATCATGTGTCAGGGAACACTGGATGAACGCAGGATGGGCATTGAGAGGAAAAAAGGGAGCTTTCCCTTCACTGAGAGACAATCCCAATCAATGCTTCACTAAAGAGATTACAGAACTTGAAGAGAGAAAGGACTGCCAAATCCCAGACATGAAAGCCCAACATTCAGCAATTCTCTGAGGCAACACTTTGAAGGTTGGACTGTACTGTGGGTCTACCATGGTACTGTAATTCCACACAGCTATTTTCCACACTGTTCAGTGCTTCACTATCCCTCCTACTCACAAAACAGTCTTATTCCTCCCTCTGTCTCCAGACCTTCCTTTTCTACGTGTAAATCTTCTTTAGTGATACACTCAGTTATGCTGATGGGCAAGAGACTTACTGCAGAACACTCCAGTTCTTGTGTCCCCTGGGCTGTAATTTTTCAGGCTGTGGGTCAGGGCCCTTTCCATTTCCCTGCATCACCCAAGAGACTAGTTTATCTGCAACATGAATTTCCCATACCTTTAGTAATTTCTGCTCAGGAGAAAACTGAAATTACCCTTCAAACCTGACGAGAGCTCCACCTGTTGTGAGAAAGCGACAGTGTCTCAGGGTTTTACCTCCTCAGCTCCCAGCTCTGGTCCACTGAATGGCTCCAATTCTCAACCAAAGTCACCAAGAGTGTGAGTGGCTTAAACCCTGTTGTGGTTTCTTCCTACAGTGAAAGAATTAAAACGTCTCTGAGCAAACCACAGCCATTCTTCTCAAGTCAGACTCACCTTGTCCGATATCACCTGTCACTCTTTGTTTTGGCAGGTCACTTCTGGATTTTAAAGGGCTAAAGGCCTTTCCCTGACTTGACTGGAAATTGCTCAAGCATTTCTGGTCCTCCCCTTTGGGATTCTTGAGGCAACATCCTTTGGCTGAGATGTCAAGGTAAGATTTTATGTTATTGCTTGCTCTCCTCTGTGTTTTGCATCCACTGTCTGACGTTCTTCAAAGCAGTTTCTGCCGCCCTCATTACAATTTCCAAGAACCAGGGAGGGAGTAGGACTTTTTAAGAAAAGTAGGACAGAAATACAATTAATTGCAGATACTTTTAAAACTCTGTAATACTTTCATCAGTCTGTGTTAGTAGTACTATTAACTACTTCCTTCATCAGTTAAATATTTGGGGTTTGGTGTTATTTTATTTTTTTTTTTTGTCAATCAAGCTTCTGTAGAATTATAGCCATTATAACTTAACCACAATTTTTTTAACATTCCTGAAACCCAAATGTGACACCAGTTTTCTTCACAATTTCCTATTTCCCTTTTAACAGAATTTTATGTAGGAGAGTTTTAAGGATAACTTTTGGAAAAAAAAAAATCCTATTTATTAGGATTTGTTTTATTTCAATTGGCAAGGAAACATACAGCAATTACAACTGCTTCAAAAAGTCTATCCACCAAACAAAGAAAAGCATTAAAATAAAATTATTGTTCTGGTTTCAGCTGCTAAGAGCAATATAACTCATCATTCAGGATCAAACCACCAATGTCTACTCGTAACAGGGTACAGTTATGTAAAATTAAGGTTGGCACTGCGTTGTGCCCAGATACTTGAGGTTTGGATCCTTAACTATGAATTTCCTTCCTTTTATGATCTTAAGCCAGAGAACAATAGCTGTGTTTTAATCTTGCCTTTTGTAATTTTCTTGGTCTGTTCTTTCAAGTGTTTAAATACAACGCTGCAGCCCTGAGTGATGCCACAAAGTAACACATCATCCAAATGGAGCTGTTTTCCACAGATGCTATGATATCATTCAAGGTTGAACAAATCTTTTTTTTTTTTTTTCCCATGGACTGATTATGGATTCATAACAAAGAAGGGGTTTTTTTTTTTATTGTCATTCGCCCATGTCTGCATCAGATGACATGCTTGTGATTAAAGGCTGTAATATTGTGATTCGCCAAACTTATTCTAAATTATTCTCAAATGGAAAAAGAAAAAGATATCTGGAAAGAACCTTCAGCTGCATTACCAAGTCCCTTTGTTCTTCTCATACTATAAAGACTGCATGACTGGAATTCTGCACCAGATTTCCTTCAGTCATTGCAAATTTTACAACAAACAATAACAAGACACCATTTCGTGAAACAAAACCAATTTGAATGATCTAATTATCTCCTTAATCTACTATTTTCTTTTTTATTACCATACTGGCCATGCAAAATATAGGTGCAAGAAAAAGAAAATTATGCAGATGACGCAGAAAGATAAACTCATCAGTTATTAGCGAGAAACTCTATAACACAGAAGGTTTCAAAACTTCACATATTCCAGAGGAATCTGAACAACACTATTAGCTTCTGGTAGGCAAAATAGGAGAGTGATTTCTTTTGCTAGTTGGACAGGAACACCAACACACCTCCTTTCTTCAAACATGCCTCCCTTCATCCCAGAAAGACAAAGGAACAAGCCCCTAAAAACAGAACTTTACAGTCCAAATGTTAACATATTATTCAAGATAATAAATCTCTATCTGATACTTCACTTTTACATTAAACATAATGGATCCCATCCTTGCACTGCACTCAGTGTAAGTACATTCCAGAGGGATTCAAGTTGCCCCAGTCTGGATTGTCATGGATTCAGAGCTGTGCCACTGGTGCTGCTCAAAGCACCTCTCTCCCTGCTTTATTGTGCACCTGAACCCTTACTAGCAACTAAAACAGCACCCACTGCAGAAATCCAGGTTAAAATAGCTTTTGATCAGTTCTGAAACCAGAGTCTAAACAGAGCAGCACCTTCAAAATTTCATTTAAGACTACATATTCTATAGTATAACTAAGAATAGCACAACCAGACTCTTTGCTTAGATTGTCATTCCTTTGTTTTACAGCCAGGAAAATCTCTGGGCATGTTATTTCCACGCCTACAACATTTTAAAACAAAAGACAGAGGTGTGCATTTCTTAAACCCATTTCCATGGCATGCACAGGGACATACAGCAGTATTGCTACCCAAGGAGGCCAAAACCTGCCAGATGTTAGAGGTACCCACAGTGCAGCATTCCCAGAAAGGGGGTGTGTGGTTTCTGTTCTCCCCTTTCAGGAGGAGGAGGCTCCACAGCGGAGAAGGTGCTTTAGAGGAACACAGGACTGGCACTCAGATCAGGCACAATCAATAAATCCATGTGGCATTTTCAGTGCTACTCTCGAAATGAAACCCATTGTCAGTGCAGAGGACAACCTTCCCTCTTGTTTTTGCCATGCTTGGCTTTTAGTTGATTCTAGCAGTGTTGTCTCACCACCAGTTGGGTCCACACACCCCCTAGTCTTGCATATTCCTACTATTGGAACAATCAGATATAAAGTTTTTAAAGGCATTAAAACAAAGCCAAGATGGCAAAAGGAGATGTCTAAACTTAAAAAAAAAATGAAAGAACATTGAGACCTGGAAGAGCTTTTGCTTTTTAGATTTTTTTCCACCTTCCACTAATTTTTATTTTTTGCTGTCAATATAGTACCCTCAATCACAAATGTTTAAAATAAAAGGCTAAATATTCAACACAGAAAACAGTAAAAGAAGAATAGATTATTGCTGCACAGTTGATATATGTATTGTCTTTAAATATCTGAATCCTATAAATTAATAATACTGGAAGAGTAAGCTAAGAAATAAAGTAAGCTACATACACAAGTCCTACTGCATTTGCATTTTTCCTGGAAAAGCAGACTGATGAATTTGGCACTGCAACTTGCTTTTCAATGCACAAAAAAACACAATAATGCAGATTTGCTTTTCTTAATGCATAATATTATTGTGCAATGTGAAACACAATCTTTCTGGATTTTTTCTTAAGTAGATACTTGTGAAGGAAGCATTAAAATGAAAGTGTGCTTTCTGTCTCCAGAAGGGCAAGGTAAGGCCTTCCCACACAGACTTGGTACAGTCAACCCAGAGATTTCCAGGAGAGAAGATATCAATAGTCACAGAGACTCATGTAATCTCCCTACTTAGGAACCTTCCTGGGGAAAAAAAAAAAAAAAAAAGGAAAAAAAATTCAAATAAACAAACAATCAAAACCCAAATCTTTTTTATCACCCTTTCAAGCTAGGCTAAACAAGATGTTTTTTAAAAAATGGCTGATCAACAGCTAAGCAGAAGAATTGTAATCTAACACAGCTTCTGTCATCTGCTTCAGGATAAACTTTGTACAGGCTTTTTTTCTTTTTATTTTTTTAACAAGGACAACCAAGAGTTTATGTGGCAATCCAAATTGGCAGGAAAATCTACAATTATTTCTTTTTATTAAGATAAATGGAGCTACAAACACTTGGTGGTCAAGACAACAAGAAAAACCTAGAGGAAAGCCCACTTCAAAATTCTTTTAAATATGCCCTGCTAATGCTTTTAGATTTTGCACAAGAATATGCCTCTTAGTCAAAAGAAGGCTTCCATAATTACTTAAAGAAATTAGCCATATTCTAGAACAACTAGAAGTCTCTTTAAACTTAAGGTTTCTGTCTTGAAAAGAATACCTTGCTCTGGTGTAGCCTGAGTGTCTCTGCTCCTTTGGGGTAGGAACTGCTGCCCCAACAGGAGGATCCAACAATGCAGCCAAAGCACACCTGATCACGCTGTTTTGTTTTCCCTCAGAAGCCACTGCAGACCTCAGCAGGCAATTTTCCTGCTGGAGGAAGAGTCTCCACTGTCAGAAAGGTTATTTTGCTGGTGTAGCTTATTTGGGTTCCTGGGACAGCCATACCCCAGGAAGGCAACCCCACTTCCAGTGCAACTCTTCTCCTGACAATATGGCCATGCCAGTTGAACTGTGATTTTTTTTCCCCCACCCTTCTAACCAACATCACTAAGCCAATAACACTTCAAAGTATGGCCAAGCTCAGCATGTGAAGCAACTGCAAAGATCCTGTTTTTCCATGTCTCCACGTGATACGAGTTTTGTGTGAGATGGAAAGGTTATTAAAAATCTCTCAACCCAAACGCCTTGTTTGTCAACTGGAAGAAAACACCACAAAAGATACACAGAACAATAGTCAAAGGAAAATGTTGCTGCATTTTCATCATATGAAGGAGGATTAGGGGGTGGGCAATATTTTTATTTTTTTTTTAATTACCAGTGTCTTGCTTGCATTAATTACAAGAAACATTTGAGTCAACTGTTCCTGGCTTAGATTAATTTCATGATTCAAATTACCCTGAATTTACAACACATTTGTGTATGTGTGTTTCATATTGGGACAGTTTTAATCTTAGTAAATTAAGAGCTTCAATCTGCTACGTTTGATTGTATTCTGCCACACTGTTCTCATCTACCAACCACCCCTCAGAACTCAAAAGGCTTATCATTCTGATCTGCAGTCAAAAATAACAAAGACTGACTTCAGCTGGGGATGAGACTTAGAGCTGGACTTTCTGATCCCCTTCATTCAAGAAGGAAGTAGCAGGCAGCTTTGAGGCTGCTAAGATTGACATGTGTGCCAGCCTGGATGGGAAAAGGTTCTGGATGGTTTTTTCCTCCTGGGAAATGTGTCTGATGAGGAAGATGCAGAAGAAGCTCCAGTTACTTGACACAGTTCTCTGAGCTGGAGTCTGCAATAAACAGGACGAGGAAACGGTCTCAGGCTGCTCCAGGGAAGGTTTAGGTTGGACATCAGAAGGAATTTCTTCATAGAAAGGGTGACAAGACATTGAAAGGGGCTGCCCAGGGAGGTGGGGTAGTCACTGTCCCTGGAGGTGTTTAAGGAAAGACTTAAGGAAAGGTGTTCAACACAGACCACTCTGTGCTGTGGTCTGGTTGAAAAGGTGGTGTTGGGTCACAGGTTGGATTCAATCTCAGAGGTCTTTTCCGACCTAATTGATTCTGTGTTTCTGAATATTGAGAGTCACAACTAGCAAAATGTATCTGTGTGCATGGGTCTTTCCTGGGTATAATGGCATTGGTTTCACACACAGGCTGCTTCCATCTTTCCCAGTAACATGATGGTTGCAAAACAGTCTCATGACTGTGTTTCAAGAGACAGGCAGGCTTTCTTTTTGACTAGTTCTTGTATCACTGGAGAAAATCCAGTAGTAAATTGAATCAAACGAAATCTGTCAGAGTAAAATATAACAGTTCTTAAATAAATAAAAGCCTAGACATACGAATTTGAGGATGAAACACCCTTTACACATTCTTTTCTCATTATTTGCTCTGAAAAACAAGTTAGTTCATTCACTATGGGTCAGATGCCCAGAAACTCACACAATCAGAACATAATACAACTCATAAACAAGACCCAGAACTGCCACAGAAAGCAAGACAGTTCATATCCTGAGTTATCTTTAGATTTGCAGATTGTCATCAAATCTTGATGACAAATACTTCCATGACAGTGATTTTTGTACAGCTGTCAAAGCTTCTATGAAGACTTAAATGCTTTCTGAAATATAATTAGGCCACTGGATCCAATTATTACTCATATACTCACTATCTTAATAAAAGTTTACCTCTCACATTTAATAATAAGCCAGCTTTGATACACACATTTCATCAATCACCAGAAATATCTACACCATTTTATTAAGTCCTTCCTGCATCATGAAACACTAGACATGACTTTAACTTCAGCATGGATTGAAAACCTCTATGCACATTCTTCCCACGGGGCTGAAAAGAGTTCTCCTGAATGATTTCACCCCTGTATGCTTCTCTCCTGGCAGAACATAAGGCTGATTCTGGGATTAACAAGCCAGACTTGACTGCCTGTCTCCATTCAGTCAGGGCTGTGACAATGACATTTCTACTTCAGGCAAAATAATTTGTTTATGAGTTGTATTTTGAGAATACCAGTATGCAATGAGATGTATTTTAAGAAAAGCATTGTCCCTTACAAAAGCAATCAAAAAACCAGTGCAGTAGTCACTCCTGTGCACTACCAAACCTGTAGGTCACAGTGTTTTCTACTATAAATTTAGAGAAAGGACTTAGCAGCAATCCCAGTGTAGAGAACTGTGCTCTGTTATGCAGCATATTAAGGGGAACCAGTTCCAAGGGCCTGGACAACTCCTCTGCAGTCCTTTGGATTTAACACTACAGTGATATAATGTTCTCCTGCAAAATATTACTCTCTGAAGAGCCTGATAAATGTTTATCTTGGGCTCTTTTCCCTTCCTGTTTAACCAGTATAGTTTCTAAACTCTTCAATACATATTTTGCTTTAAATTTAATGTTTGCATACTCAAGCTTCTAACATTTCTATGCTTTCCAAATTCATTCTGTTGTCTGCTGTAGCTACACAGATGTCACCAGACATCATAGCTGGCTTGACTCACTACAAATTTAGCTGTTCCTGAAACACCTGTATCATACAACTCTAGCAGACTGATTCAAAGTTCATGTTCACATTTTATTTCACCTTGCAATACAGTATCTTTAATAAATTGCAGCAGGCTGCACAGTCTGGATGAAGCATACATGCAATTTTTTTCAGACTGACAGGTCTTCTTTTATTTATGAGAGTACAAAACTTGCTTGGGACTCTTTAATTTGATACAGAAGGACTTCAATGATATTTGGGTCTTGCACATCTTTGTATTTCCCACAAGGCCACCCACTGAAAGCCTTGCACTTTTGGACAAAATCTTATAAAATTACGGAAAATGACAGCAAAGAGAAAATTGCTACATCTTAAATGTATTTTAAAACATGATAGAGCCCAAACAGGAAAAAAAAGAAAACAGGAAAATGCATGTAAGAGAGAGGGAAGGAAGAAGAACAGAAAATCCACTGGAAATAATAAAGTACATCGGGAAAAAAATCAAACAAGCTACAGGGAGGGCAAAGATAAATGCTGTGAGGGCAATAATTGCTTAGGCAGCAGTTCAGTACAGTCACCCCCGAGTGGTTGCAAGGCTGATGTCCAGTGTGATGTGTGCAGTTGACAGCCCGGGGTGTCCTCACCTCAGGCCCCAGCAGACCGTGCTCCTCAACACTCAAAGCTCACTCAGCTCTGCAAACTGGCCCTTACTGCCCAGGGAAGTCCAGCTCTTCAGCTGCTGGGGAAGTGAACTTCCTCTCACCCCACGTGGGGGCAGATGTTGAGCCCTGGTGGCTCAACAACCTTGAGACAACTTCTAGAGGCTGTCAGATTTTTCAAAAAATAGACTCATGCTCTAAGGCTCTACCTTCTTTCGTTCTCACAAATGTTTCTATTCAGAAGCTGGTTCTACGCTAGTGCAGTTCTGCACTTAACTCTGTACTAGATAAGCCAGTCACACTTGTGAAATAGTGCTTAAACTGAGAAGAAAAAGAAGATACATTTGAAATCATAAGATATCCAGCTGAGAGAAAAATTCTGTGATGGCTGCAAAGCAGCTGATCTGTGTTTTGGGGGTTTTTTAAACATTGTTATCAGGAGCTGTGTTGAACCAGCTGGGCAGGTGCTTTTTCTGCTAACCCTGGTTTATTCCCTGTTTCTGCACGTATGCTTAGGAATACAGCAGCAGTCATCTGATATATCTATTCAAAAGCAGATCCATCTGGAACTCCTGGGACTCACTATAACACATAATATCAAAGAACAAGATGGATTTGAGACAAAAACTGAAATCAAAAGTTTCAGTAGTCTAAAAATGTTTGCGATTGTGACTTTTTCAGAGTTTAATGTTTTCATTTGGAAACAAACATCAATTTTAATTTTCTTTACATGGCAAAACATGCAATGTAATGGAAAAAGTACAATCAAAGTGAAACATTGTTTCAGCTTGTGGAAATTAGGTTTTTGTTTGATGGCATTGACTTAGGAGAGATGGGTCTTTGCTGTGCTTAGACAACAGAAACTCTGAAATTGCAAGAATCTCACCACATGAAAAGATCCAGTTTATGTCCAACTGCACACATTAAGTGAGAAGGCACTGAAACGATCAGCCCTGCCACAAAACCAGCATAACTATAGCCAAGCATGCTGGAGAGGGGAGGGAACACCAGCACTCCAACAGGGTGGGCAGGCAGGGTCCCTCCAAACAACCTGCTTGTTCCAGTGAAAGCACAGTTTGCCATTCCCTCCCCAGTGCCCCAGCACGTGTCCCTGCCCACAATTTAAAGCTCCCAAGCTCTGTCACACACAGAGCCCAACCCTGCCTGCTCCAGCCTCCTCTCAATGCACAGCTGGGGCACAGCAGCCCTGCAGCCCTCACCTCTGCCACACCATCTGAGCCAAGGTGCACGACTGAAACCACAGCTATGCTGGTGCAGGGCTCTGGCTCACAGCTCCTGATCTTTATTGCCCTCTTTTTTCCAAAGGGCTGGACTCACATTCTTATTTCCCATTTGTTCCCTATAAACTCTCCATTCAAAAATGTATTACTGAAGCATCGTCATGGAAACAGCAAAGGCAAAAACTTTACTTTAAAAACAGCCTCGAAGAGTTTTAAGGAGTTTTTCTTGGCCCACAGCTGCTCTGTGTTTCCAGGCAGAGCCACAGCAGATGTCACTGCTTCAAGGAGGTGAACAGTGACCCAGAAGGATGGAGAGGCTGTAGTCTTCTCTTCCTCTTCTCCTCTTGCCCAGTATTTCTGCCTGCTCCTCCCTCTTCGATGGTGCACAGAATTTTGCTGCCTTTGCCACTCAGCACCAAGTTGTCAAACACTGCAAGTACCAGCCACTGCTGCTGCCACTGCAGTGATTTTCCCTTCTGCTGCTCTTCCACCCAACAGCTTTGAGGAGAGGGGGTCTTTTTTCTTTATCTGAACCTCGGATCACTGGGTAAAGTCAGGTTGGAAGAAACTTCAGGAAGTCTCCAGTCCCCCCTCCTGCAGGGACACCTGTAAGATGAGAATGGGTTGCTTGGGGTTTTACTGAACCAGGTTTTGAGGACTCCAAGGATGGAGGCTGCACAACCTCTGCAGGAAACTTGTTTCACTGACTGTCCTCATGGTGAAAATATAATTACATTTGACTATCCTCCTGCTAGAACCCTTAGGCTAAGCAAGCCCCCATAAAAAGCATAAGGAACACAAACTTATTCTTTAATAAGTCAACCTTACCACATGAAAAGCAGTGCTGCCTAAAGAAGAAAAATGTGAAATAGTCTGGCGACTTTTTTTGGGTACTTTTAATAGGATTTTCGCTGCCTGGTGACTGACTTTGGACAACTTAATTTCTGTCTCCGGATAATACATAAGTATATTATAATGAATGTATTTATATGTATATATAATATATAATGAGATTTATTTACTCTGTAGAACCCTTTTATGTAAATTTAAAAGCATGATAGGAAAAAGGCAGCTTTGATAATGACAGTGCAATACAAGTAATTATTAATGATAAAGCAAAATATCAAAATATACATATATGTGGTTTGTTGGGTTTCTTTACATATATATATTTACATGCAGCTCCTAGTATAGCTATAACCATCCCTATCAGTAACTACCTCTGAATTATCCTCATCTAAATCCTATAAATATGCAAGGTCATAGATTTATATAGAGATAGATAGATAGATAGATAGATAGATTAGATAGATAGATATGTATTTATGTATACGTGTATGAATACATATACATATGCTTAAAAACTGCATTAAAATTTATTCTGCTTTGTGTGTGCATATGCACCTCCTCACTCAATTTTAACTTTAACCTCTAACCTGTGATGGTCCCAGGAACAGAACTGCCCTTCCATAAGACAAATCAAATTTCTTCACATTCTACACTCCCAGGAAAAAAAAATCCTACAATTTCTGTTGTTATTTTGTTTCCAAGGCCACTGAAAATACAGAAACTGAGTGGTTTGATCAGAATTCCACAGCACTACTCCACCCTTATAAAGGTGTATGTTGAATAATCTTTTATCCACATTCCATGGAAGACCTTCCTAGAGAGCTGTTGCAAAATATCAAACTAAGCCTTCGGAAGGATGAATATATAAAGCTCATGGGATTTTTTCATTCTAAAAGGGGCTAAAGAGAGGATGAACTGAAGAAAACATCAGTTCCTTTGCAGCTTGTACAGAAAACATTCGCTTTCCTAAAAGAAGGTGTCAGTGGGAAGCCAAATGAAGCAGACAGATTATTAAAAGACAAAGTAGTGCAGATGAAACCCTAATTCAACAAACAATATGGAATCCCAGCATGGGATGTTAATAGAGGCCATGTAAAGAGCTGCTCTCCATTTAAAAGCATTGCTTTATAAGGTTACCACTGAAAGTGCACTTGTACATTCTGGCTCCAAGATCTACTCAAGTACATGGTACAGATTTCTTGCCAACTTTGCTACACAGACCTTATTATAGAACAGAAATATCCCACCCATAATCAACAAATACTAGACAAGCTGTACCATACTAATGATGTTCATGCTGAATTTTCCTAGAGAAGAGTACACACTGCTTTCAAGAACATGTATTTGTATAAAGCTTACAGAGTGATCACTCTTTTAACCATTAACTTCCACATTAAATTGGATGTTTAAATTGATAACTTTTATCCTCCAAGAGAGACAAAGAGACTTTTTTGGAATGACAGGCAAAATTTACTAAGTACAGATAATTTGTCAGTGTAGACTTAAAACTATATATATATGTATATATATATATATATACACA